>PVKE010000903.1:0-117581 GCA_004027555.1 Craseonycteris thonglongyai | reverse complement strand
TAAACAGTATTCATACTTTACTCATTTAAGACAAAAATTACAACAGTATACGTATTTACTTAAACGTGTCAGTGCTAATTAATAAGGTTAATTACAAAACCTTATACAGTAATAAACATGAATCAACATTGCTTTCTGAGAGAGGCGAAGAGTCTTGTGTTGGTGGAACCAATCACGCGCCTTTATGAGAGCCCGTGGTATGTACTCTGAGTCAACTCATCTCTTTCTTTGACATGCAGGGATCCTTTTCTCTTGCGCATCAACATGAAACAACGCTCCTTTCCGCAATGTGGCTGCTGACATGGTTGTATTTTTTCATTTTTATTTTTTGATGAATATTTTGGAAAAACCCGTGAAGCACTGAAGCCGCAAAACATGAAGCGCGAAGTGGTGAGGGAACACTGTATTGAACTGCGGCATAACTGGTAACCGTTGGATGGTGGTGAAGGTTCTTGCCTCCCACATGGGAGGCTCCCAGCTCTGTTCCTGCCCCAGTGGCCCTATATCCACCTGTGTGGAATGAAACTATGCCACAGCTAATAATATACAACTATGGAGACTACTCTGCACACACAAACTCCCCTTCTCACTCTCACCTCTCAAATAATAAAATAAATCTTTAAAATTAAAAACAAAAAGTGCCATGGATTGAAATTCAGCAAATGTATTACATTTTATGAGTTTATAATGATAACCACCACCCCTCCAAAAGAAGTCAAAGCCACTTGGATCACTTTTGGAGGTTTCTAGAGAACTACCTCATTATTTAGAAAACTGATTCAGAGAACAAATGAGCATTTAAAAAGTCTCATATTTTTTATGAATAGAAGTTCATTCTCTAGATGACTGTTGAAAGATCCTCTCCCTTATGCCTAGCCTCTCCCCTCCTGTTTCTTTCTTTGTGTGTGTATAAAATCTGGAAGAAAAAAATGATAAGGTTAGAGTATGTTTAATACGTTGGAAAGGCAACCTGCAACATATGCTAAAATGTATATTTTCACAGTCTGTTTGCATAACCTGACAGTCTTTTGGGCCTTAGTATTATCCAACCTCATATTTCTGCTTGGGTACAACTTTAGATTTCAGTGGTCTCTAACTGACTTAAAAGCATTGAGAAAACCAGTGAGTTTTCATTTGCTAGGAATAAAATCATGACGTGGCTACAAGGCTTCTCTGAGAAATAATATAGAAAGCTTTGAATTTACTAACTGGACCGTGTCAGCTTGCCAGCTTGTCCTTTTAGGCCAAAAAAAGGTATCTAGGCCTCTGCTGGAATAGCAAGCACAGCTGTTTCTACACTGACCAAAAGAGGCATGTTATGTGCAAAGCCTTTGGAGGCTGTTCTTTTTTCTTTCTAAAAGAATCCCAAAGGCCTGAGGGGCTTGCAAATACTATTCCTGTTTCCAGAGTTCAGGAATCAGTGACCTATATCATTTACCGTAATAACATAATAGGTAAAGGTAATTTCTCTTAGGAAGAGACTAGAATTGGGAACCTGGAAAGTATGTTTCTGAGAAGTCAAGGCTGTGTTTAAACTGATATAACTTTGTAATTCTGGAAATGTATTTGTTTTTTAATTAACGTTTAAGAAAAAATTTATTGGTCAATCTTTTTTTTTGTTATTTTTTTAAAAATATTTTTGAGAGAATGGGGAAGGGCCCAGAGTAGTCTCCATAGTTGTACATCATTAGTTGTGACATGGTTTCATTCCACACAGGTGGATGTGGGACTACACAGGGTGGAACCATGAACTGGGGCCCTCCTGCATGGGAGGCAAGACGAGAACCTTTGCAACCATCCAGGCAGTTACCAGTTGCACCACAGTTCAGCATAGGGGTTTGTATGGGTTGGGCAAGTGTTCAACCTGCTGAACTATCCTGGAATCCCCTGGTCAATCTTATTTCTTTGCTTTTTTTCTGCTATATTTTAAAGCAAACTTTGATACTATGGCGTTTCACTGTAAATACTTCCTTATTGTCAATTTATTTAACCTGTGGGCCCTCTCTACTTAAATGGAGAAAATAATTCCCTACTTCATTATTTCATTAAAAAGCTGTGAGAGAAAAAAGTAAAAATATTTTGAAAGTAAATGTGCTAATGAAATGAAAGGTACTATTGATCTTAGATTATTTCAGGATGTCACTTCCAAAATAAAATTTGTAATTTGTTTTGAAATGGGCTCACTGAAAATAATGAATCAAGTTGAGTATATATGTAAAAATTTGTAAATTTGGTTCCATTTTGAACTAGTTCTCTACATCTTATGTACACATTTATTTTTAAGGCTAGTTCAGTTCTGTTGTTGTTGTTATAGTTAGAGATAGATATTTGGGCAAAAATAGTGTTCAGCAACCCAACATGATTATTTTTACTTTCTGCTTCAAGTCCCTGAGGCCATTCTTTTTCCCCCACAAACAGAGCCTGGCATTTCAACATCAGACATTCTGTCTTGGATAAAACAAGAGGAAGAGCCCCAGGTTGGGGGCCCACAGGAGTCCAAGGAGAGTGACATATACAAAGGTACCTACGCCGGTGAGTAATGAACTGAAGAGACGTTCATGCCCAGACCTAGCTATATCAGGACTGCCTGAATACAGCAGGTTTTCCAAATGGGGTAGTGGAATCAAGGCAGTGGGAGAAAACTGAGAAAGGAAAGAAAAGACATGCTCAGTAAGTTAGAAATGAAACCAAAATCAAACTAAGATAACTTTTAAGTTAGAGAACACACTCTTAAATGTAAAGACAGATTAGAATTGTCAGAGGGGAAAAAAAAAAGTACATACAGATGGACCAAAGTATGAGGATCAGGAAAGACAGAAGAACACTTAAGAGATCATGTAGAAAGGACAAAACCAAAAGGGCACAGGAAGGAGACACCCAATGGAGACCAAAATATCATTGGGGAAGCACAAATAAGATGGTTAATGAAGAGTTCTCCCCTAGGAAAGACAACAATGGGGAAATAAATATCTTCCTTTAAGATATTTAGATCCATCTATATTTTGCCATCTGAATTACAGGAGAAAACTCAAGGTCAGAAGGGACCCAATTGCTTATACAACTTAATATAACCTGTTTTTTAATATCTTCTATGCCCTTTGTTCTTTTAGACTCTAGGAAATAAAAAAATAAGACAGTTTCTGTTCAAGATATTTATATTGGGGACACATATTATACTAGGCCAGCCTGCTGTTAAGGGTCAAGGGTAAGTGTGATGGATGACTTAATACAAGAAATCAGAAGTTTGGACAACATTCATCAGTTTTAATTTAGGTGTTTGGGTTTTAGATAAGGCCCAAAGAAGAATGTGAAGCCAGAATTGGACTTTAGAAGATTAGTATGACATGCTTGGATATGATTTGGGAAGAAAGGGGATGCATTCTACAAACAGGAAGCCAGAACAAGCAAATATGCGAAGCAGAATGTGTACTTCATTTTCAGGGGAAGTAAAGAGACAGCTAATAATCGTGAAGGATTCATCTGGCAGAATAAAGAGGAATAGGAATAGATAAATTTATGCTTTTAGGTCTTGTCACAGTAGGCCACTGAGGATCTCTCAGAGTTTGTGAGCAGAGGAGGAACATAATGAAAGAGTGCTGGGAAGACTGATGGCCAAGGTTGTTCCTTTCCCAAAGAGGGAGCATTGAAGAGGTTCCGTGGTAAATGTTCTGATTGTCTGTCACAGGGACCACAGATGACTTTTTTTTTGTTTTGTTTTTTGTTTTTGCTTTTTGTTGTTGTTGTTTTAAGATTTAATTATTGTTTTCGACAGAGAGAGAGAGAGAGAGAGAGAGAGAGAGAGAGAGAGATACAAAGTCAGAGACAGAGAGAAGGGGGAGGGCCCAGAACAGTCTCCATAGTTGTACATCATTGGTTTTTTCCACATAGTTTCTTTCCACAGGTGGGCGCAGGGCTGCACAGGGCAGGAACTGGGCCGGGGTCTCGCCCCGGTGAGAACTGAACTGGGGGCACTCCCCAGTTCAGCATATGGGTCCGCACAGGCCGGGGCCGGGATTTGAACCTCGGTCCCCAGGGCTGCAAAGTGAGCACCTAACCCACTGAGCCATCCCGGCTTCCCCGTAGACGACTTGATGATGATCTCAGCCCTCCACTGAGTTTCTTTTTAAAGATTTACTTTTATTGGGTTATTTTTGGGTTTTTTTGACAGAGACAGAGAGAAGGGGGAGGGCCCAGAGCAGTCTCCATAGTTGACAGCATCAGTTTTCCATATAGTTTCACTCCACAGGTGGGTGCGGGGCTGCACAGGACAGGAACTGGGCCAGGAGCCTCCCGCATAGGCCCCGGCAAGAACTGAACTGGGGGCACACCCCAGCTCAGCATGTGGGTCCGCCTGGGCTGGAGCTGAAACTCGATCCTGGGTCTCCCAGGCTGCAAAGCTAGTGCTTAACCTGCTGAGACATCCCAGCTTCCCCTCCACTGAGTTTCTTATCAGAGCCAATTAAGAGCTCTGAGCAGTCAGAGCTGGGAAGGAATGCCCAGAGTTGCTATGAGGTAGTTGTTGAGAGGTATGACTCTGAGTCCTTTCTTTCAGATGAAGAACTTGTCATCAAAGCTGAAGGCCTTGCCAGAGCCTCCTTGTGTCCCGAGGTTCCAGTCACCTTTTCTTCTCCACCAGCAGCAGCAGCAAAGGATACTTTTGCAGATGTGGCTTTCAAAAGCCAGCAGTCTGTGTCCATGACACCTTTTGGACGTCCAGCCGCTGACCTAGCTGAAGCCTCTGAGGGACAAGTGACTTTTACTCAGTTGGGTAGCTACCCCCAGCCACCTCCAGCTGGGGAGCAGGTGTTCTCCTGTCACCACTGTGGCAAGAGCCTTAGCCAAGACATGTTGCTGACCCATCAGTGTAGTCACGCTGGTGAGCACCCCTTATCCTGTGCGCAGTGCCCTAAGCACTTTCCTCAGCAAGCAGAGCTTGGCAGCAACTCCCAGGCCCATGCCAGTGAGACACCTCCGACCTGCCCACACTGCGCCAGAACTTTCACTCACCCGTCAAGACTCACCTACCATCTCCGGGTCCATAACAGCACCGAACGCCCTTTCCCCTGCCCTGACTGTCCCAAGCGCTTTGCCGACCAGGCCCGCCTAACCAGCCATCGGCGAGCCCACGCCAGCGAGAGACCCTTCCGCTGCGCGCAATGCGGCCGGAGCTTCAGCCTGAAAATCAGCCTCCTGCTCCACCAGCGCGGGCATGCACAGGAGCGGCCTTTCTCCTGCCCTCAGTGTGGCATTGACTTCAATGGCCACTCGGCCCTGATTCGCCACCAGATGATCCACACAGGTGAGCGTCCTTACCCGTGCACTGACTGCAGTAAGAGCTTTATGCGTAAGGAGCACCTGCTGAACCATCGGAGGCTGCACACGGGTGAGCGGCCTTTCAGCTGCGCGCACTGTGGCAAGAGCTTCATCCGCAAGCACCACCTCATGAAGCACCAGCGTATCCACACGGGCGAGCGGCCCTACCCCTGCACCTACTGCGGCAGGAGCTTCCGCTACAAACAGACACTCAAAGACCACATGCGTTCAGGCCACAGCGGAGGCTGTGGGAGTGAGAGCAACCCATCTGGACAGCCACCTGACCCCTCAGGGCCCCTCCTAACCGGGCTTGAAACCTCTGGCCTAGGTGTTCACACTCAAGGTCTAGAGGCCAATCAGTGGTACGGGGACGGGAATGGAGGGGTCGTTTTGTGAACCTCCCTCCTGTCCTGGTTACCCATGCTCACTGCAGGTCATGAGAAAGGCCTAGGAGCCCCTCCACCCCCGCACTAAATCACTATTGGCACTTGGATGAGTTTGGGGACCAATGTACTTGACTAGAGACATGCTTGAGTTTTAGAACCTCACAGCATGGCAAGAACAGCACATTTTGAAACCCGAAGAGATCTGGAAAGGATCCCAGCATCCCCATCTTTTCAAAAATATGACCTAAACAGAACTTGCAGGAGATAAAAAAGCAAGGCTTGGCCTCATGGTCATCCATCACAGGGTAGTAGATTGAGGATGACTGCAGCTCTGGGTAGAGACAGGTGTGTGGGAAGAGCCTCCAAAGCTTGAAGCCCATCTGAGGTAGAGTGTTTCACTGAGATTTTCATTAGTTCCCTGATGGGAGGACAGTTTTTAGGAGGAAGTTCCCAAGCCTTTGTCCATGCTCCTGCTCCTCCCGACACCAGCTCATGTCCTAATGTGCTGCCTGTCCAGAAACGATAGCTCTAAAAGGCTTTCCTAGGTTTCCCAGACGAGTTGTGTTTAATATTGGCTGAGCAAGAAATATGACTTTAAAAGCTTCTTAAGGAGAACAGTTCTTAATTGGCTTGATGTGAAGCATTCAGCCTGTTACTGGCATTTAAACTGCTAGAAACCTTTGATGAGGTCCTGGTTAAAAAGTTGGGAGCAGTGTTCTCAGCTCCAGCTTTAAAAACTTTAGACCCCTGGAGAAATAACAGCCTAAAATTTATGCTTAAACCGTGTTTCTTAGAGTCATTTACATCAAATTCTTCCTTATCATTTACAAGCCAGTAAGATGGCTTTTCTACCGTATTTCGGTTGTCTGATACTCTTTAACAGAAAAGACCATAGCACTTTCCAGAAAGCATAATGGCATTTCAGAAAGTGCTAGTGGATACTCAGCTTTCTTTTTCTCAGTAGTGAGGTGACAGTGTTATAACACAGCTTTCTTGAGCCGTCAGAGAATGTGTTCAGCCATCTGGTTATTCCCCCATTGACAGTGGATAGCTTGAGGGACTTTGTAGATCACTGAGAGCTAAGCACTGGACATGGACAAGGACAACTTCTTCCTGCTGGTTTTGCTTTTAGGGAACTTGGCTACAGTGTGTTCTTTGTCAGGGTCATTCAGTTACTTGGAAGCATCTGAGCCTTATTCTAAGCATCTTTGCAATTAGGCGTAAGTCCTTTTTCCTTTTCTTTTTTTTTCTTTTCTTTTTAAAAATTTAGTTTATAACAGAGAGACAGAGAGAGATGGTGGGGCAAAGCAGTCTCCACAGTTGTGCATCATCAGTTTTCAACATGGTTTCATTCTGCACAGGTGGGCAGGGGCCACACAGGGCAGGAACTGGACTGGGGCCTCCCACATAGGAGGCACACCCCCTTGAGCCAGGGACCAAACTGGGGGACAAGAACTAAACTGGGGGCCTTCCACATAGGAAGCACACCCCAGTTTAGCAAATGGGGCCACACGGGCTGGGGCTGGGATTGGATCCTTAGTCTCCGGGGCTGCAAAGTGAGTGCTTAACCTGCTGAGCCATCCCAGCTTCCCCCACTTTTCCTTTACAGATCTCAAATTTTCATCTGCAAAATGAGGTTGGTGAAAGGGAAAAAGTGAGCCACTAAAATTTTTTTCCCAATTTTGCAATACATTCCTTTTGTCAAAATCCTCTCTATCTCTGGCTTCTGTCCAGGCAAAGCCAAATAAGACAGCAAAATCAAAGAAGAGACATTCTTGCCTAAACCTGACATGTCACTTTGATTTGTTGTTTTATTTTTGCTTGGAGCCTACGATAGAAGACAGAGAATGCAGAAGCCCTAAGTCTTGGACAAAACAAAACAAAACAAAAAAACTATTTATACCTCCACTGACTTGTTTCTCCTGAATCTTCCTAAGATGCCTGGAGATAAGGCTTGAGAGTATTAAGACAGCACACTTTCTTGGTGAAATGGTCAGGAAATAAACCACTTTTCCCCCTATCACCCAGCCCAACCTTTACCCTGCCTAGTTGTACATAAGCACACTAGGAAAAAACGTTACCCCAGCTATCTTTGCTCCTGGGAAGGCTGTCTAAACATGCTGCTCTTCAGGATAATCACAATTTAAAACATCTGCTCTGTGACATTCACAGTACCAGGGGTTATGGGAGACCTAGTCTGCTGTCCTAACTGACAGTCTGAAGGCGATGAAAAAACGTGAAGGTATAGAACAAACCTAGACAGATGATGGACAGAACATGACATATTGGGGTTAAGAGCTTTCTAGTTAGAATATGGACCCATAATAGGAAAATTTGGGGTTCTGAGAATTCTAGCTTCACTGGTGACCCACTAGCAACTTGAGTTTGAGATCCAGCTGTGGTTTGCACCTTGTTCTCCCTAATGAAAAGGGAGAAGAACCAAAGTCTAGGTGGTATGCTCCCTTTCTGAACAGATTTAAGCATTTGCCAGGGTATGCTAAAGAAGGTATTCTTACACTAGATGTGATATTGGACTAGATAATATGTAAAATTCTTTTTTAGTCAAAAGTTTTGCACAGGATATAGAACTTACTAATGAGAGAGACCCATAGATTTAAAATAGTGCAGATAGATATGATCCTTCTGCAAGAAACAGTAGCAGCAGGGACCCAAACGTTACACACTTCAAATACCAATGAAGCAAGAGCCAAGAAGCTGAATGAAAGGGAATGGGCAGGGCCATGCCAGAAAGATGGCAGCCAGTGTTACCTAACCTGCCCTAGTACAGATTAGGGAGTTTCAACTATGGTGTATTCTTGTCTCCTGTCCCTCCACCAGTCTTCTACCAGGTAAAACTCCAGTCCAGCTCCAGATGAGAGTTAAAATTCAAGAGCAGATAAAATGGATCATTGGAAAAGGTAAAGTCCAACAGAAAGATTCCAGTGTATAGAGAAACTTGGTTCATCAAGGCTCCTGAGAGAAATTATTTAACTCAGCAGTTGAAGAAGTACCCGAGGATTGGTTGTCATGAGCAGATGTGATAGGAAAGATGAAAACCCAGAAGTGTACTCATCAGTATGCCCTTTGGGTAAGGAGTGTGTACTATCATATAAATAGGCACCATCTCCTTGGAGTGGGTCCAGATGTTACTTATAACCAGATTCACTCTTTGTATACTACTAGGTTTGTCATTGTCACCATAAGATGAACTTCTGGTTCAGCTATAGATGTGAAAATAAATGAAAGTTGATTGCTTGTCTAGAAAGTGAAAGCTAATGACTGATCCTTTCTGCTGGATATTTGATATTGGCAGCCCTGTAGCCGGGCTCTACCTAGAGTAGTGCTTTACATAACTACCCTCATGAATAATAATCTGCAGAGTTTTCACTGGGGGACTTTACTGGGCTGCTTTATGGAACATTTTTGAGAGATTTGAGAGTCCATGCCTATCTCAACCAGGACCAGATCCCTATTGCTTACTGGGGAATAATAAACGTTCACTGTCTCAGTCTGCAGAAGCCTTGTTGACATGAAAGGACATGAGTGACTTCCGTTATCTGTTCATTCCAAATGGGATGGAGAACCTCAGATTGAGAAGGGTCAGGACACCTTATCCCTTCCCTCCATATTATAGCTTCTTAGACAAAAAGCATCTGCAACAGCTTCCTGAGTTCTGCTCAGTAGCGATGAGTAAAAGCAAGTCCTTCCCCAAAAGGCTCTTACAGACCAGGAACTGTGTTATCTGATACATGTTTTGTCTTTGTGCTTACTGGATACTTTTGACCCTGTTCTCCACTCTACACAGGAAGTAGTCGCTTCTCACAGTTTGTACACAGAGGATATTCTTTGAATAGGGAAGGTTGAGCTCTTACAAGCAAAAGATACTCAAGTTAGGTCAAATTGGTTGGGAGATGAGAACAGGCATTGCACTGGGCCTTACCATAAAGACATGTAGGTTAGTACAGCTTAATAGTTTAGAGCATGGACACTGAGTCAGACCAGGATTCAAGTCCTGGTATCATCAGAAGTAACATATTATTTAACTGTTATGAGCCTACTTCTCTTATCTGTTCTCAGAGAGATTAGGGAAAACTGATGAAAGTGCTGAGCACAGAACCTGTCATGTGGATAGTGTCAGGATGGCAGCCTTCAAGAGAGGTGTTCAGGACCAACCAGAGAGGGCCATGATGCCAATTGAACTTGAAGCAGAAAGTGTCCAGAAGGAGGCTGCTCTACAGAAGCACAAGATTGCTTGATGTCTCAGCTTCTTGCCTACAATCTTTTGCTTTCGTGTAGCCTGTTCTGGTACTCTTTTCTGTACCTCCTGGCTTCCACAGGTTTCTCTGTGCCATTACACCATGTGGTTTTAATTCCCTTGGTTTTTCTTAGTTCAGATTCTAAGGTCTGGAATCTGGCCCAGCTCCTCTTTCTACACCAGACCACAAAAGTTTTCAGCCAACCCTTGGATTGGCTGCCCTTGGGATACATGCTCATCTTGGTTTAGTCATCTATATTTGGGAGGGAAGGCTCTGTGGTCCCTGCACCAGGATCTGTGACTTGGGAATGGGTAAATGGTGGCACAGTACGGTATGTATGACATTTCTAGTACTGGGTTAGGAAAGAATCTGCTCCATCTGTATCAGGGTTCCATAAAAGTCTCCTTTATTAGCAATATCAGAGCAGAGCTTATTGTCCCTTGATTAAAGGACCTGGAAGGTTCTGTTTATGTATTTTGTAAAAGGAATAATTGATCACTTTCTGGAGTGTTATTCTTCCCTTTCTGGCCCTGCTCCAGTTTTGTCTTTTTAAGTGTGTAGCTCTGGCCATAATTATCTATATACACACACATACACAATGACTTTTGTCAACTTGGTCAAATTGCCTCTTCAAAACAAAACAAAACAAAAAAATTATTTCACCCCTACGACCAGCCATTCACTAAAAAAGCCAGAAAGATACAGTCCAATCAGAGCAGCTTCAAGAGGAGTGTGCTGCCATGTGGTAAAACTTGGCAGGTTACATCATATAAAATATTTGATAAGAGCTCATTGGGCAATGTGGCTGTATTTGCTGTAAAACCTTGAAACTGGTTGAATGGAGGCCATGTCTTACTTTTTAGATCCCTCATGGTGTCACATGCTATTAGGGACATGAATGTTCAATGAGTGCACCACCTGAGCAGGAGTGAAAAACTGGTTTCTGGTCCTAGCTTAACTTTCTCTACTTTTTTGATATGCAGCAAGCCACTTAATTTGTTGTGATCTCATTTTCCTAATTCTAATGTGCACTTTGAACAAGATGATAATAAGATCCCTTCCAACTCTAAAATCATACACTTTAAGATATTAGTTCCTGGTCCTAGTTTCCTTACCTGGTTTCTCCAGATTCTTCTGCCCTAGTGAGTGATTGCTTCGACACAGAACACCTTGGAGAGGTAAGCATCATTACAGGATAAAAAGTTTAATTCTAACCATATTCTAATTACTCCAAAGCCACACACTAAAAAAATCTAACAAAACTATAAAATTTTGTTTTAAATACTCAGTATGCAGTTGGTTGCAATTTTTTAGACATAGAAAAACACAACAAAATAACTGGTTGTTCTAGAATGCTGGAGTCATTCAGTAGTTATTTTTCCCTGTAAAGTCTATGTAATGAAAAACATGTGTAGAGCACTTTTAATACTTTTATAAGAATAAGGATTATTGTAATGAGAAAGGTACTAGAAAGGAAATCAGGAAACCAGAGTTTTGCTCTTGCTTTGGTTTCTCATTTGAAGTACGGTATGAGGATAATTCATGGTCTGCCAAGTTTATGTAGGAGTTATACGGATACAATGAAGGAAGGTCTTAAAAAGTGCCTTGAAATATTACAGGCCTAAGAAGAAAATGTTGACATAGTAGGTACAGGAGGATTACTTGTTGACCAGTTAAACGATTTTGTGGGTGTTTTGGTGCTTTTCTTCATTTAAGACTGGGCAGTGGTCCTTTCTTCATTTCCAGTTTGCTCGTCTGTGCAGGGGAGAAGGTGCCTGAGATTGCAATTTGGGGAGTAGTGGGAGAATGGAAATATGTGTAGGCAGATAGAAAACAAAGCTGGATGCAAAAAATACTAGTTGGACCTATAGAATGTGTTGACTTCTACCAGCAACTTGTGTAAGACAACCAGTTTTATGTATATGAGGAATTATAACAAATTAGGAAGGCAGGCACATTACTGGAGAGACTGAGTTAAACAAGCAGACTTCAAAATTAAGGATGTACATAAAACTATGTACAAGTCATTTCTTGGCTTTGAATTTCTGGTTTTTAAAAATTATATAGGGAAAATAATATCTACAAGCCAACCTCAGTGAGTGAACAGCAGAATAAAAACAATGAACAAGAATAATTAAATCAATTGTTTTGTTATTAGCTAATAAGTGATAATTTAGGATGTTGGTTTCCCCAGGGGCTAAATCAAGGCTATGCGGAACAGCAGGAAGACTTTGTTACACTGGTTTGTTCTTGGCTGTACATTAGAATAACCTGGAAGCTTAATAAAATGTGTATGCCAGGGCCTACCCTGTCATGATTTAATTCATCTGGGATGAGGCCTGGTTGTTTTGCTTTGTTTTTAAAGTTTCCCCCAAGTGATTCTAATGTGCTATCAGTTTAGAAGATCATGGAAAGAGAAAGTGAATTATTGGACTGGAAATGACCAGTTAGCTTGCTTTACTGGAGCGGGGAGCTATAGACTGGACATTAATAAAGGGTGCTTGAATCCACAATGGGAAGTCATAATTTGATTCTCGAGGCAGGACTCAGAAGGAAAGAAGGCTATGGGAATGGTTATTGACAAAGTTCGGACAGCTCTCAGCGGTTAACTTGGGAGCTCGAGTCAGTAGAAGAAGCAGCACTTAAGTTGCGCCCACTGTACTCTGTCCAGAGACTTGGTACATAAAACACACAGGATGCTGGATGAGCACAGGTGGGAATGGTCCCAGTGCCTGCACCCTAGACCTCCCTCATGTCTAAGGTTGGTAAGGCCAGGACTTCTTTGTAAGAGCAGTTTTGTGCAGAACAAAAAGGGACCTTGGTAGCATCATTACCATCTTTTCTGCAGTCACACTAGACCGGGGGTGGCGAACCTTTGGCACACGTGCCCAAAGTGGCACGCAGAGCAATTATTTCAGCACGCGGAATTATTGTTTTTTGTTATAAAAACATCCTATGCCTCTTATAGACATAAAAATAATCGTTACCTCTATCTCACTCGATGGGTTGGCACGAGTATACTCTTATTTCATAAACTTTGGCACTCAATTGCCAAAAGGTTCGCCACCCCTGCACTAGACTTCACTTTGAATGAATTTTCACTATTTTTAGTAACCAAAACCACACTTAGAAGTTGAAGATTGAGAAGACTAAAGAGAACATACTGCAGTCATTACCAACATAAACCATATCTTCTGCATAAAGGGTTTCTAAGCCTTAAGTGCCTGTTTAGTTAGAACTGTTGAGTATCATACTCACTTGGTCTCCTGAGTGATTACATGCTAATTAATACTGAGGAAAATACCAGAGCCATTAAGAACTGAAGCGAAGCCAATAAACTTTACTCATCTAGTCAAGATTTGTAAAGAAGGTGGTGAGATGCCTTTTTGAAGTAGACTGAAAATAAACTGAAGAGGGAAAAAGTAATATTTTCTCCAAACTTTACATAGGGATAAATCAGAAATTCTCAGAAGTTAGAAAGAGGGAGAGAGTGTGTGAAAATAGGTATATGTGTGTTTGGGGCATTTAAGTTTGAATTATATAATAAAATGGTGGCAAAACATGGATCTGAAAAAGGCAAGGGTATTGAAAACTCATTAGCAAGAGGAAACTGACTTTGAAACTATAATACAAAATATTTTACTGTGATCCCTACATTAATACCTTGTGCCTCTTTTAAGTAGTCTTGGAGCTTTATCACCTCACCCCCTGTGCTCCTCCTCTCCATAAAGCCCTGCCTCTGGTTTTCTTAGGATATCAGTGACTTTGAAACTTAAGGAGTTACCCTTTCTTGGAGGTTGGCATAACTAGGGACAGTGTCCTAAAGTGAAGATAGGTTGTAACCACCGACATGCCAGTTGGTGAGGGAACTTGAGGATCCAAGACTGCCCTCTTTACCCCACCTCATCAATTACATTGTAGTCCTTAAGCCAGCTTGTAAAATTAGGCATGGAAGACACCAAGATAGAAGTGTCAATCTGGTTACCCTCCTCACTCAGCTAAGAGTAAATCTAGAACTTTTCTTCAAAAAAGCTTGTATGTATTGAAAGAACATGGAGTGCACAGGGAGCACTAAGAATTCGTAAGAAATGGTAGATATATATATTAGAAAAGCCGCACTTCAGCTCTATAGAGAAACAACCAAAAGGATATAAAGTGATATATAAAAGGAGATTTAGTATGAGAACTAGCTCATGTAATTATGAAGGCCAAGGAATCCCATGATTTGCTATCTGCAAGCAGGAGAACCAGGAAAGCCAGTGGTATAATTCATTCTGAGTCCAAAGGCTCAAGAACCAGGAGCACCAATGCCCAAGGGCAGGAGGGATGGATGTCCCAGCTCAAGGAAAAAGCACATTTGCCCTTCCTCTGCCTTTTTGTTCTACTGAGTCCCTCAGTGGGTTGGATAGGATGATGCCCACCCACATTGGTAAGGGTGACCTTTACTCAGTCTACTGATTCAAATGCTAATTTCTTCTGGAAACATACAGACACACCCAGCAATGTTGTACCAGCTATCTGGGCATCTCTTAGCCCAGTCAAATTGATTTATAAAAGGAACCCTTACAACACATAAAAGTTCTGGCATCCATGAACTTTTTGGCCTGTCCTTTGGCCTCCCCTCTATCCTGTAGTTCAGCCTCTATCATGTTCAATGCCTGGTCCAGAGTAGTAACTATAGAATTCGTAGGTGAGGAGATGAAAAGCAGTCCATTCCCTCCCACCTGAGAGGGAGGGGTGGGGGGCAGCCTGGTTTTTCCCTTCAAGAAATACTTATTTACAATGATACTTGAATTTTTAATCCAATGTATCCAGTTGCTCATTCTGCTCCTTGGTAAGTTAGATAACTGCCTCATAGTTACCCAGTGATTCATACAAACAAGCCTAATGATGACACACTCCTCCCAGTACAGGATCTCCCACCCTAGCATCTCTCTCTGCTCATTGGTCACTGGAGTACTCATAAGAGGGTCCATGGCCTGTGCTGCTACAGTAGTCCCCACCTCATACCATCATTCTCCCTCCTGGGAAGTGCCCCTTAGTGCCCCCCACCCCCACCCCCCATTCACTACTCTCCTGCTATATCCACTACCAGTTTTTGTGGCCTATGGTTGCTAGGCTTGGCAATTATAAAATCATGCAAGTACAGTGAAGCCTTTGCATTTAAGTTCTGTTTAAGTTTAAGCTTTGCTTATATCATGACAGTGAACTGAATCTCCAGCTCTGGACAGCCAATCCGGGCTGTAAGGGATGACCATGTGGATGACTATGTAACATCCACTCTCTGTGAAGGAGAAACATGAAGTGGATGCACTACAGGAATGTCTTATTGTATAAAAAGGGAAGTAGTTATGTTTTTTAATTGTTAAATTTATTGGGGTGACATTGATTAATATCAATTACCTTATTTCCAGTTGTACAATTCTAATTTTACATTGTCTGTATATCACATTATATGTTCACCACCCAGAATCAGCTCACTTTCCATCAGCAGGGAAGTAGTTATTAATGTTTAAAAGGGAAGTAGTTAACTGCTTTATACTGAAAAGATAGCTTAAACCCTAACCTAGCCTCTTTTCCACCTCTAAGAAAGGGAAGATGACTGATAATCCATAGGACAGAATGGGTGTTCTGAAATATTGTCTCTGGTGGAAGTGAACTAACATGGAGCTTTTCAGAGACTACTTGCTTGGTTCCCCTAATAATAGTGAATATGATGTTTACAATAGGGGCAGTCTGTGGCCAGGCAGCAGAGGGAAGGAAATCACTGACTTCTGGAAACATAACCTTTACCTGCCTATAAACTCCTTGAAAATAGTACTAAGTCCATGAGATACTCATTTAATCTAGAAATATGCCCAACAGAGGGAGTACTGGATAATTGTCTTTCTGAATATAGGGTTCTAAGCACGTCTTGCTTGGGCTGATAATGCCCTTTAGTTTACTAAGTGCCATGGAACAAAAGGATACCAGTTTGGGGTGATTCTGGGCAGGTCTTCTTCCACACAGGGCCTTGGAGATCTCTGTCTTAACAAGATAGTAGGACAAGTCATTTAGGAAGACAAACACCATTTTGAGAATAATTACAAGGACTCAACTTTTGTGGGTAACTGCCTTTGTTGAGTACCTACTATGTGCTAAGCACTGTGCTCACTTAATTTTGCAACTGTGGAGTTTGTAATTATCTTCATATATATATATATACATATATATATATACACACACACGTATATATACACACACACACATATACATACATACTACGTGAAACTCAGAGAAGTGTAACTTGCTCACAGACACAGCAATTGAGTGGCGATTTTGGAATTTAAACTCAGGTGTATATAACCACAGAGCCCACCCTCTGCCTATGCAGTACCTAGCACATGGTAGGTGCTCAGTAAATATTTGTGGAATGAATGAATTTTCCCTTCCCCTGTCTTCTTCCTGGTTCTTCCTCTCCCTTGGCCTGACGTTTCAAAGTGACATTAACCTACATTTAAAGGTTTTGGAAGAGGCTGCTGTTAAAATGCAGTCTTAACCTGCAAGAATTCTGCCCTCTTCTCTCACATTAGTCCAGATCCACTTCTCCATCATTACAGATCAATGCAAAGGCTTGGAATTGGTCCAGATAAACTTGGATTGGGAAGAGGGAGAGTGGGTAGTTGAAGCCCGCAGAAGAGTGAGAGAAATAAAAATTCTGGAGACACATTATTGTTGCAAAAATTTCAAAAGGGTCAGACACCATTTACATTTGCAAAATTTACAGAAATCAGTATCTTGCATTGTTTGGGAGGTTATAGCAGGCGATCGCAGACTGAGTGGCCCTAAGGGGTACACACACCCAGAGACACCTTAGGGGCGGTGTTGGCCCGGGCCTGGGAGTGGCCGCGTCGGTCCCTCAGGCGGGCAGGAGCTCGAAGGCCATTGGCTGGCGCACTGGCTAGGGGCGGGGAGCGCCGCAGAAGGGGACTGTTTGCTCCTACGGGCTGTAGATGGAGCTGTCCGGGCCCGGCAAGGGGGAAGGCGCCTGGAAAACGTTCTTCTTCTCCCTGGCCGGCCCGAGACGGGAACAGCACTCCCAGGATGCAGTTTGTGTCAACACGGCCGCAGCCGCAGCAGCTGGGCATCCAGGGCCTGGGACTGGACAGCGGGAGCTGGAGCTGGGCCCAGGCTCTGCCCCCAGAAGAGGTTTGCCACCAGGAGCCTGCGCTGCGCGGGGAAATGGCTGAGGGAATGCCGCCCATGCAGGTGGGTGCAGCCCTAGCTCAACGCCATGGCCGCGCCGCCTGGCCGTGGGGGCGGGGCGCCGGGTTGCGGGCGCTGGGCAGCGGGGTGCTGGAGGACTCTGGGCGTGTAGGTACCGAAGCGGAGGCCCTGCGTGGGCTGGGGCGGGCCCGCGTGGCAGGTCGGGGCGCTGCGGGCCCCGATGCAGGCCTGGCCCTGAGTCCTAGCCCGGAGCCTCGCCTCCCGGCCCCGGCGCCCTGGCAGGCCCGACCCGCGCTCAGGGGAGCCGCAGGCCCGAGGCCGCGTGCTGGCCAGGCCCCATGCTGGCGGCCAGAGGGACCCGGCGGGGCCAAGGGACCCGGAACGCGCTGTTTCCGGGACCTGGCGGAGAGCCGTGACTGCATCACCACCCCGGGTCCGGCCTCACCTCGCGCCGACCAGGAGTGGGTTGCCGGCAGCACCCGGATCTGCCCGAGGATGTGTGCACACAAGAGTTACCCCCTCACATTTACACTGTTGCCACTTTGACAGAAAGAATTTTTAAATACATTATTTAACAATAAAAAAAAATACATTGACATTTTTCACCAAGTATAACCAGTAAATTCACTTTTCACTTCCAGCGGGTGTGACAGAGGGATGGGGCCTTTGAGAGGTGACTTTGCCTTCACTCCAGTGGTTGGCAAACTTGGCTGCAAATTTAGAATCACCTGAGCAGCTCCTAAGACTTGACTCCCAAACCTCTTCCCAAACCAGTTAAATCAGCGTCTCTGAGGTTGCGAGTAGGCACGGGTCATTTGACACAAAGATCTCAATGTGCCTAGGGGCTTGGGAGCCAGTGCTCCAGAACTGTGTAGAAAGCCCCGACCCGGGCTCTGAGAGAGGCCTGGAGGAGAGTGTGAGAGCTGACCCTGGGCTGGACCCCAGAGGCCCATCTGATGGTGGCCTGGTTCTCAGTGCGTTCTGACAAGCCAGCCAGGAGTTGCCTGGTTGTGCTTGATCATTCTTCAGCTTTAAAGTTTCCAAACCAGCTAAGAGTAAGCTGGGCTGCGTGACTTTCTAACCTAAGGTGACCAGATTTTAACATTGGTAACATGGGACACCATTGACCGGGGGGGAGGGGGTTCTTGATTAAAAATTTGGTCTATCTCCCGCCATTCCCTAGCTTGTCGTGCATTCTTTCCAAAAATCAGGACTTTTTTAAAACGCCGCAGGACGCGGGACAGATTGTTAAAATTCGGGACTGTCCCGCCAAAAGCGGGACGTCTGGTCACCTTAATCTAACCTCCATTGTCAGCCCTTGTCCCCTCTGTGTGCCAGACGGGAATGAAATCTAAATGAACCCAAGTGCATAGTTTTGATGGTGATACTGCCACCTCTTCCTTTTAGCAAGGTCTCGGGCTCAGGGCCTTACTCGCCTTTCTCCCGTCATGGAGTGATTCCTGGAAGCTGTATGGTATTCCTCTGTGGCTGTCACAGCTGCTCTGAGTTAAAGAGGGCAGTTGGCATGCCTGTCCCAGGCCTGCCCAGGTCACCTCTAAGCAGCAGGTCTTTGCCCAGCCTGAGGGCCTCTTCAACAGCAACAGGAAGAACAGAAAATGACACCTCCTCCCATCCCCATGGTGAGGAGAGGCTGTTATTAGCCCTGCTATCTAGCTGTGAGTGCTGTTAGGTATGGGGCCAGTTCCCCAGTCACCAGTGAACAGGTAACCACCCTCTCTCTCTTGGCTATTTGGGCTCAGTTCCCAATCTGGACCATGGGACCTTGCCTTTCAGGGTGAGGGCCCAGAGCTGGGAGTTTGGGGGGAGGGGGGACCATGGGCCATGGGGTACCCCCTTTCTCAGTGACAGTTTTTTGGCAAATCTACTTTCATTTTGGAAACACGAATCAATAGTTGCATATGGAGAAAAAGGCTGCTTGTCTGCTCATTTCGGCTTCCTGGTGTCCCCCTTGGCTGCCTGGCTAGGACGGTGGCAGTAGCACTGACCTGAACTGTGTGTTTTGTCACCTGCCACACAGAGCTGCTCTGGTTGGTGGTGAAGCAAAGTGCTGTAGAGGGATCAACCACTTCTCTGTGCCTTGATTACATCATCTGTAAAGCAGAGATAACCATTCATGCCCTAACCTGCTTAGAGTTTGCTGGGAAGATTAGGGTCAGATGACTTACATGAAAATTCTTACTTTGAAACAGAAAACAGTAGCCAACTCTAAAGAGCTCATCATCAAGTCTAGCCCTTGAGAGAAGTAGCTGTTCTCTTATGCAAAGAATGTGCTATGTGACCTTTTAGGCGAGGGTCCACAGCCTTGACTGTTAAGTGGGTAAACTAGTGACCAGCTTGATGCCTGCAGGCAGGAAAGAAGAAGCCTGGGTGCATGACTGCTGTATCTATTGCTGGGGACATTAATGAACACTGTGGTCTGAGAGGTGGGGACCTGGCAGAAGAATGAGTATCTATGGCCTTTAATTAGTTGTGCTCTCAGGACATCCTCCCTCACACAAGGTCTCATCCCAGGCTATTACTTTCTCCCTCTGCACCCAGGCTCAAGAATGGGATATGGATGCCCGGAGACCAATGCCTTTTCAGTTCCCACCCTTCCCAGATAGGGCACCCGTCTTCCCTGACCGAATGATGAGAGAGCCCCAGTTGCCCACGGCCGAGATCTCACTCTGGACTGTGGTGGCCGCCATTCAGGCTGTGGAGAGGAAGGTGGATGCCCAGGCCAGCCAGCTGCTTAATCTGGAGGGGCGGACAGGGACCGCAGAGAAGAAGCTGGCTGACTGTGAGAAGACAGCCGTGGAGTTCGGAAACCACATGGAGAGCAAGTGGGCCATGCTGGGGACCCTGCTGCAGGAGTACGGGCTGCTGCAGAGGCGGCTGGAGAACATGGAGAACCTGCTGAGGAACAGGAACTTCTGGGTCCTGCGGCTGCCCCCCGGCAGCAAGGGAGAGGTCCCCAAGGTACCGTATTCTGCTGTGTATAATGTGCTCCCACGTATAATGCACACCCACGTTTTGGGCCCAAACTTTAAGGAAAAAAAAATCTTTGGTTTTAATGTTTTAATTCAAATTTTTATTTGTTTATATTTAGGTACTTGTTTTTTATATTATAAAGGAATTTTAACTAATTTTTTAACGTGGTATAAGAAATTTTATGTAACAAATAATTACAAAACACAAGCATAGATAAAAGGTCAGAGAAAGGGAAGTGAGTCGGCGAGAAGGGAAAGAGGAGGACAGGGTCTCCTGTGACCCTGGAGCCCAACAGAAGAGGGAATGAGCTGGGAGCTTAGGAACATGGGCCAAAACGCAGCCCCGGGCGGGTTGGCAGCTGAGAGCTGTCTCTGGCAGAGGCCCGGGAGGCTGGAGCATGGCTTGGCCCTAGACAAGTTTGGGCCCTAGCCAAGGCAGGTAGTGTATTCCAGGGTATTATTTTGCATATAGATATTGTTACTGATTTGTAGAGTTATACTTTTTGTTCACAAGTATAAATAAAAGAATTAAGAACATTTATAGACATGGAACTAGTACTACCCATGTATAATGTGCATCCTTATTTTTCCCTTACAAATTTGGGGGGAAATGTGCACAATTATACACGGCAAAATATGATATGTGGCTGTTCCCAGAGGCAGGGTTGGCGGTGAGGACTAGCACAGGTGAAGAAAGCCTTGATTTGATTTTGTCAGTCCTCACAAACTTCTCTGGCTCCCTGTTGTCTAATTTCTTCTTAAAGTCTATCTCCTCTTCAACAGCCTAGTCTTGAATTTCTCCCTCAGTGAAGTTGACCTCTATGCATTCACCACAGAGCCTGCGTGTTTCTGTCTTTGAGCCTTTACTGTCACTGTTCCCAGCCCCTCCCTGCAGTGTCTGCGTGTCTACAAATTCCTGAAGCTCTTCATGCTTGAGTGTTCTACTTGGCACCTACAAATGACATTTGTCATTGGTTGACTTTTTATATGCTTGCCCAAACATGGCTGGAGACAGACCCCAAACACACTTGAAAGTCATGACCACCACTCTCTGGTGGGCCCTTCTCGCAGTTCAGAATTCATGTTCCCTTTCCTGTTCTGTTCGTTTCCCCACTCCCTGACTGGCTCATCAGCACTGCACTTGCAGTCCCTAACCCTGCTTCCTGGTCCCCTGAGAAAACAGTCACTCAAAAGAAACATCCACGTGCAGCCATGGCATTCATCCATCGCCTGCCTTTTGTACTCAACCTTTTCTGTTCCTGTGGGACTCGCTGTCTCACCCTGTCACTTGTTCCAGGAAGTCACTCCAGCATATGTCCCCTTTCTCTTCTGCATCATCAACTCTTTTTTTCTCTGCTGGATCTTTCCCTCCAGCATGTAGACAGAGTAATATTGCACTTCAGTTAGTGCCTCGGTTCTCTGCTCTTCAGAGTTCCTTCAGTGAGCAGTCTGTATTTGCCATCTACAACTTTTGCATTCCCATTATCTCTCCCTCCCTTTTTTCTTTTTAAGATTCATTTTATTGTTTGAGAGAAGGTGAGAGAGAAAAGGGGGAGGGCCCAGAGCAGTCTCCATAGTTGTACATCATTAGTAGTGACATAGTTTCACTCCACACAGGTGGATGTGGGGCCTCGTGTGGCAGGAACCAAACGGGGCCTCCTGCAAGGGAGACAAGAACCTCTGCCACATTTCCCACGTTTACCAGTTGCACCGCATTGCAGCATCTGCTGTTTGCACCGGCCCGGCCGGGATTCAATCCCTGGGCCTCGTGATAGCGAGATAAGCACTCAATCCTGTTGAGCTATCCCGGCATCACCTCTTCCTCTCTTTTAAAACTTTTTATTATAAAAAAAAAAATTCAAACATATGTCAGAGTAGATAGTATGATGAACCCTTACAAACCCATCATCCAACTTCAATGATCCACTTTTGGCCAATCTTGTTTTGATAAAATCCCTACCCATGTGAATTTGAAGCAAGTCTCAGATATCAATCATTATATTTATAAATATTTCAGTATGTAGCTCCAAAAGGTAAAGACTCTCTTTTAAAAATAATAATCTCAATATTATTACCAACACAACAAAAGCCTCAGCCTATTCAAATATTCAATTGGTGTTCAGATTTTCTCTCAAACAATGTTATAAATTTTTTCCATTCATTTATTTGAATCAGAACTTAAGTAGGGTCTATCCATTATGACTACTATGTCTCTGAAGTCTTCTTTTAATCTGTAGGATCCTCCTTTATCTCTTTCATTTTTTCTTGCAATTTATCTATGGAAGAAACTGAGCCATCTGTCCTGTCAAGTTTCTCACTATCTGGATTCTATTGCTACATCCTCTGCCATCTCATTTAATATGTTTCTCTGTTCTCAGTATTCCAGTAAATTGGTCATTGGATCATGCTCCCTGGCACCTACCCTGTCAGGCTTTTGCTACCACCTCTCCAACCTCTTGGTCTTGCCAGAGCCCTAAAGACATCCTTGGTATTGAAGCCAATGGCCAGTTCTTAGCCCTCATCGTTCCTGCCCTGCCAACAGCATTTTACGCAGGTAGCCACTCCTTCCCTGAAACACTTCATGTGGCTTCCTGGACACCTCTCTTGATTCTCTTCCTACCTCACTAACTGTTCCTTCTCTCATCTTTGCTGGTTTCACCTCTTTTCCAGACTTCTTGTGTTTGGAGCTGGCTAGGGCTCAGTCTTTTGCTGATTAGCTCTACTCCCTCATGATTTCATCCAGTCTCAGTTTTAAGTGCAGTCTGTGTGCTGTCAACTCTCAAATGCCATCTTTTCCTCCAAATCTCTCTCTCTCTATCTTTCCCAGACTTCCTTCTTGGATACCAGATTGACATTCCTACCTATTCAGTCAGCATCTTGCCTCCTCTTTCACACGCTATTTCCAATATTTAGGAAATACTGCCTGCTTTCTCCTTAAAATAGCACCCACAGACTGACCCTCCTGCCCACCTCCATTGCTCCTGCCACCTCTGGTCAGAGCCACCATCACCTCTTATCTGATTATTACCTTGGCCTCCTGCCTGGTCTCCTTGTCTCTGTCCATGTCTCCTACCTCATACAAGCTAATCTCAGCAGAACAGTCAGAGTGGTCCTTTTAAAACATCAGTCATGTTACACCTCTGCGTAAACCCCCCAGTGACTTCCCACCTTATTCAGTGTAGAAGCACCCATTTGTCAATGGCCCCTGCCTCTAGCCCACCTTTCTGACCTCATCTTCACTCCGCCCCCTTTGCCCACTCATTCCTGGCACTCTGTTCTGCCAGCACACCACCCATCCCCTCTCAGGGATTTTCCTCCACTGGAAAGCCCCTGCCCTGGGAATGTGCCTGTCTACCTCTCCATCATTTCCACAAGTCTGCTCAGTTATCACTTGGTCAATGTGTCCCTCCATGGCCACCAAAGAACCACATCCCCCCAACTCCAGTACACTCTTTCATCTGTCCCTGCTCTTCTTTATGCCATCAGGTGTCTTAAATATTTACTTTTTATTTTTTCTTTGTCTTCTTGGTTGGTTTTCTTTGACTAAAATATAAATTCTGCTCATTTCATTTTGTGTCTCTGTGCCTATAACAGCACCTGGTTATAGCTGGTATGCAAAAAAATAGTTGCTGAGTGACTTCAGCTGGAGAGTTCATACTTCCACGTAAGGGATGGGGTCTTACATATCTTTGTATCTGCAGAGGCAACAACCCAGTGACTTTGCCAGAGGAGTTCTATTGAGGCCTCACAGAAATGGCTTGTAATAGTGGCGTGGGTCGTCCCTAATGCATTTCTTGCCACTGTAGCCCACCAAGAATGGTTCCCGTGTTTGCACATGCAGTCCGCATCTGACAGTCCGCGTCTCCTCACACATGGCCCTCTCTCATCTGTGCTATGCATTTCACCCCAGTGTTCTGTCCTCGGTGGCACTGTTGTGTGTTCTGTGTATTGGATCAGGCCTTAGGACCCATGAGTTGACATGTACCCTCATGGAATAATGGAATGGTTATGGGGTCTGGAAATGAGAAGACTAGGGTTTAGATCTTGGCTTTGTAGGTACTGGTTTTCCTACCATTTGGTCAAGTATGATTTTTACTGTCCTTGAGCCTCCTCAAGTCCTCTTTTGAAAGAAATAAAGTATAAATAAATAATAATTTAGTAAATTCCCAGCTGGTCCCTCAGAGCTTGTTCTCATCTGGAAAATGAAGCTGATAATATCCTTACTTCATAGAGCTGTGACCTCATTGATTTTGTTGATGGGACAACACTTTGTAGCTCATTGTGTCAGTTACCTATTTCTGTGTAACTAATAACCCCCAAATTTAGCAGCCTTAAAGAAAAGTAATTATTTACCATCTTGCAGTTTTCTGTGGGTTAGAAATTCAGGAGCAGCTTAGCCGAGTGGTTCTGGCTCAGTTTCATGAAGTTGTAGCAAAGCTATTGATTGGGGCTATAGTCATCTGAAGGCTTGGCTGGGGTTCCAGGATCTCCTCTGTGGTCCACTCACGTGGCTGTGGGCAAAAAGCCTGAGTTTCTCACCATTTGGCCCTTGCCACAGGGCTCCTTGAGTGTCCTTAACACGTGGCAGCTGGCTTTCCCCAGAGTGAGTGAATCAAGAGAGAGACGGAGGGGAAGCCGGGATGGCTTTGTAGCCCCAGGGTCCGAAGGTCAAATCCAGCCCCAGTTTGTGCAGACCACATATGCTGAACTGGGGTGTGCTTCCCTTGCAGGAGGACCCCAGTTTGGTTCTCACCCCCACCCACCCCCGGTTTGGCCCCTGGCTAGGGGGCGAGGGGGGTGTGCCTCCCCTGTGGTAGGCCCCCACCCCAGTTCCCACCCTGTGTAGCCCCTGCCCACCTATGTGGAATGAAACCATGTTGAGAACTGATGGTGTGCAACTATGGAGACTGCTCTGGGCCCTCCTCCTTCTCTCTGTCTCTGTCTCTCTCTGTCTCTGCCAAAAACAATAAAAAATAAGTCTTTAAGAGAGACAGACCAAGACGGAAACTGCGATGTCTTTTATGTCCTAGTCTCAGAAGTTGTACACTATTTCTTTGAAGTGAGTCACTAAAGGGGCAGAGAATTAGGCTGTCCTTCTTAAAGGGGCTGTCAAAGAATTTGTGGACATAATTTAAAACTCCCACAACCATAAAGCACCATGAGAATGTAAATTCATGTTGCTGACAATAGTTATAATTGATTGTGGATTCTTGGCCATGCTAGTTGCATTCTCTTTGTCAGATTCAAGGAAAGCTGTTGGCTCTCGGATCCTTTGTGCCTCTTGGATTCTATTGTGCCTGTTAAGTGGTTTATAGATAATTCATGGGTAGTTTTTTGTATCCAGCTAACCTGTAGGCCTCCTGCAGTCTCAGGCCATGTCTCAGACTTTGGCTATATCCTGGCATGGTAAAGTTTTTACAAAGTGATATCTGGTTTTCTTTCTTTTCTTTTTTTTAAAGATTTATTTTTATTGTTTTTGACAGAGAGAGAGAGAGATACAGAGACAAAGACTGAGAGAAGGAGGAGGGCCCAGAACAGTCTCCATAGCTGTACATCATCGGTTTTTCCACATAGTTTCATTCCACAGGTGGGCGCGGGGCTGCACAGGGCAGGAACTGGGCCAGGGTCTTCACCTCGGTGAGAACTGAACTGGGGGCACACCCCAGTTCAGCATATGGGTCCGCACAGGCCGGGGCCGGGATTCGATCCTCGGTCCCCAGGGCTGCAAAGTGAGCACTTAACCCACTGAGCCATCCTGGCTTCCCCGTGATATCTATTTTCAACTGAGAAAATGTGACTCTGGAGTGTTGACCCTCCACAGAAATGGTGAAGTGAGGCAGAGGAGTTGGGATGTCAAAAAAAGATAATGAACTTGGTTTTGAGTACATTTAGTTTGAAGTACTTAAAAGAAAGCTTTTGAAATGTGAACTTTGAAGGGAGCAAGAGGGCTGAAGGATGTCATTGGCAAAGAGGTAATCATTAAAGTTGTGAAAAGAGTGAAATCACCCCAGGAAACATGAAGAAACAGAGAAGGGCAAGGGCAGAACCTTGGGTCTTGGTGGAGGAAGAGGAGTCCATAAGGACATTAGCTGGGTAGACAGGAAGCAGCATAGTGTGGAAACCAAACAGGAGAAAATTCTGCAAAGGTGGTATGACCTTTCAGAGAAGTTTGAAGGGTAAGTAAGGGCTAACAACAGGAGGCCACTTGTAACCTTCCAGGGTGTGGTTTCAGAGAACGGGATTTCATAGACAGATTTTAAGGGATCAAAGGATGCATGGATTGTGAAGAAGAAAGAACAATGTGGCTCTCAGGATTTTTCTTTTCTTTATTTTTTTAAGATTTATTTTATTGTTTGAGAGAAGGCGAGAGAAAAAGAGAGAGAAGGGGGAGGGCCCAGAGCAGTCTCCATAGTTGTACATCATTAGTTGTAACATGGTTTCATTCCACACAGGTAGATACGGGGCTGTGCAGGGCAGGGACCAAACCACAGGCTTTCTACATGGGAGGCTAGAACCTTTATGGCATTCATCTTGGCACTTGGCAGTTGTGCCACAGTTAAGCATATGGGTATGCATGGGCTGGGGCTGGGGCCTGGAATCGACCCCCAGACCTTGTGATTGTAAGACAAGTGCTCAACCGCTAAGCTATCTCAGCATCCCCAGGATTTTTCAAGTGGACAGGAAGAGTAGTATCACTTGAGGTAGCAGAGTTGAGGGGGTTTCCATAGAGGGAAAGTCAGTGGGGAAGGAGAGACTGATGTCAAAGAGAAAAGATTGTTTGGGTTGAGTTTCATGGGCAGGAGGTGGAGGAGAAATGAAGGGCACATATTGTATGGTTTAGCTTGACAAGGGGAAGGGCAAGGAAGGGAGCCTGCAATCAAGGATAGACTGGGGAAAACCTGAGAGTGGGACGGGGGGGGGGGTTGAAAGAAGCCTCCCAGGGAACATGGGGAGGAGAGGCCAAGGTCAGCAAGGAGCTTCTAGAGCAGCCTAAGACAAGTGGGTGTCACCTGCAGAATTTTTTAACTTATTTAGCAGCAGGGAATTAAAATGAATAATGAAGAAAGTGGTCGGTATTGCTTTTGCCTGGTTGAAGATTTGCCCAAGTCTATTGGAGGGTCCAGGGAATTAGAAGATCTAGTTCTGTTTCTAAAGATGGCTGGTGAACTATGCTTTATCAGTAGGTGTTATACAGGTGTGCACATCACACCTGTGCAGGATGCCTTTAGAGTTACAAGCACCTAACCCTAAAGGGCTGACATTTCTAATTTATGTGGGGGTACTGGTCACTCACCGAACTGTGCACTCATAATGATGCCATATAGGCTAGCTATGGCCCTGTATGTGCTGGTACAAAGACTGGTGGACTAGGATTAGGGCATGGGAGAGAATCGAGGGGTTGAATTTCAGATTGAGGGTGAAAGGTTGGTCCAAGAAAGATGTGAAAGTGGTGGAAGGTAAGGCTCTGGGGTCAGAGAAGAGAAGTTCAGTTAGTAAAGCCATTGAAGTGAAGTCATTTTGAATGATTCAGTCCAAGGTGAAGCCAAGCTGGTGAGTGACTGAAATGAGTACAGAAAAGGATCCTTGTCAAACCAAAATAACAGCTGTATATAACAGATTAGACTGCCATGAATAACAAGTGACGGACAGACCATGGATGACTCGGGCTGTAGTGGAGTGTCCTGATATCGGCAACCACTGTTCAACACATTCAATGAGCAAGTCTTGACTCCAAACACTGGGCTTCTTTCTACATGCTTCGAATACAGTGGTGAACAAAACAGGTCCCGGAGTTTTGCCCATGCCTTTAGATTTTACATGTTTTAGTGACAGAAATGTCACTGAGTGGGTAGAGGCGACCTGACCAGAAATACAGGTTTTATAACAGAGTTTAGTGTACTTGGCTCATCAATACCCACTCTTAAGAATCAGGCACACTCCTGTCACCCTGAGCACCAAAAACATTGACTTCAACTTTACCTTCAGGTACCTAGTTACCTGAAAGTAAAATCACAGAGGATAGCGTTGAATGCTTTAAAAAAAAAAGGGGGGGGGGGATGGCGGGGAGGCAATTTGACCATCATTGTTCTGGAAGCACCAGGAGATCCGGAGTAGTGGACTGACCCTACTGAAATGGGCTGGGCTGGGGTGAGGAGGACAAGGAGCCATAGAGAGCAAAGGCCAGGCTGCTGGGTGGAATGGGGAGGTGGTGTGGATGAGCAAGCAGGAGGTGCCAGACTCAAATTCTTGTTGGCCCAGGTTCCGGTGACTTTTGTCGACATTGCTGTTTACTTCTCTGAGGACGAATGGAAGAATTTGGACGAATGGCAGAAGGAGCTTTACAACAACCTTGTTAAGGAGAACTATAAAACCCTGATGTCCCTGGGTAAGGACACCTTCGTACCTCTGTGGCCAGCAATCCTAGAGAGGGGAGTGACATGCTTCCAACCCACGTTCATACCACCTGGGCAAGGTGTTTCGTGTTTACGCCTGATGGAAACTCAATTTGCTTAGAATGTTAGGAAGATAGAAAGATTCCTAAGGATGGAACTTAAAAACCCAATAACAGGGCCTATCATTACACAATTGAACACTATGCTACCACTATTTTGGAATATAAACTGCATCATTAGCACCTCACTACACGTTATATTCCAACAGCCTTGAGAAGCCACAGGGTCTGCTATTAGCTCTCCCAGACCAGCTATATCTATACTACAAATTGGGGAATTTATTGACTTGTTTTTAAGGTTCCTCATAAGAGATATCCTGACACACTCACATACCAGCTATAACATAGAGGATCACTCAGGTGGGTAGGGGTTTTGGAGGAGGGGAGATTTCTGCCATCACCCTTGTCAACTTCACTCAGTCCTTCCTTCCCTTCCAACTCATTCCAGACACGGAGGGTTCAGTGCCCAAACCAGATGCTCCATCCCAGGTTGAGCCCAGGGAAGAGCCTTGTGTGTGGGAGCAGCGTGACCCAGAAGAGAGAGAAGTCCTGATGGATCCCGACACAGGTGAAAAGCCCCCCAGGTCCAGAGAAAGGCAAGAGAGAAGCCCCACCATCCCTGGGGCTTCTCTTGAGTTGCTCATGGGGCCAGTTCTGCCGCCATTGAAATTTGGCAGTCACTTACAGGAAGAGACTTCAGGGCCTAAAAGCACACCAAGGATGTTCATCCTTTGGCTCAGAGTGCAGCTCTGGATGCCTAGTAAGCTGGGCAGAGAGAAGAGGGTAGGGCAACGTTGCGGCCTCCTGAGGCCTGATGGTGACCTATAGTGAGAGGCTCTAGACCTGCGGGGGTAGCCCCAGGTAGGTGGGTGGGGAGGATGGAAGGGGAGTCTGCATGGACGTGCAGCTGTGTTATGGCCCGTTGCTTCTTGCTCAGTTGTCATCTCCAGTATTGTCACCCCATTCTCACCCAGACCCCACGTCACAGGCAGACTTGCCCTTCAAGGCTTTCTCCTCAGTCTAGATGATATCTTCAGTCCTGAGGAAATCTAGCTCCTAAGAGTATCACACCCCTCAGCTTTCACTAGAGGCTGAGGGCTCTAGCCCCAGCCCTGCCTAGAGGTCTCTTCTCGGGGCCTCAGCTCTCCTGAACAGTGTTGGACCAGGTGGAATCTGGTACTTGAATTTTGTTCCCTGCCTTATCTTATACCTACCACCTGTCCATGACTGTATTTGGTATTTTCACCACAAGCATTTTTGCCACAAACATTTCTCGCTGTAGAACTAATAGGCCATACAGCATTTTTACTATAGAAGGTCAAAAAACTGGCTAACAGTTTGGTTTACATTTGGCAGACTTAATGTACTTAAGCTAGTTGTCAATTTGGTTTCATTTCTCCATTGATGAGGTTCTTATAGTCACTCCCATTTTTATGCTATATAAATTTTAGCTCTCATAGTGGTCTGTACAGTGACAAGTAGACTTGGTAATCTTCAAATTGGGGATAACAACTACATTTAAAGCCTGATTACATATAAAGCTATATGTAAAGTCAGATTGCATGCTATGCTAGAAAGTGGTCACATACCAGTTTTTGCAGATCCTCTGGTGAGCAGTCAACCCTCCTGCCCATCACACCAAAAGTTTATGAAGCTGTGCAAATATAAAAGAGATGGCTGCTAATTCACAAGTATTCAAGAGTATCAACTATCGATTCTTTAGTTGGAAACTGACAACCTCTCTTAATGAGGGGAGAAAATGTAGTTAAAAAAAAAAGAGCAATGCCAAACAAGACGAATTAACAAGCAAAAAGTGCTACGAACAAGACTCCAAAGACAGTATAAATTTTCATTTTTCAAGATAAAGTCTTTTTAAGTTTGTTATTAATTATTAATGTTTCATTACATCCTTTCTAGTGTCCTTGTTTTATTTTTCATTATTTCATCTTTTATGGTGAAATTACTTTATGGCCAATTAGTTGTGTAGCAAAATGCTTATGGCAAACATGCTTACAGCAAAAATACCTAGAACCTACCAACTTGAGATCAGCAGCTGTGGTGACCTTTCAAACTGAAAGCATGGTGGCCTCAGTGGTTTCACTGAATTATCACTGATCACTGTGTGTAAGATAGGGACTGCTATACCTGTTTTGTGGATGGGGCTAGTAGACTGAGAGCCAGAGGGGTCAAGTGACTCATCTGGGCTGGGGGCACAGTTTAAACTAGGACCTATATCTTCTGATTCCTCATCTAATCTCTTTCCTGCTGCCTGAGCTGTGTCCTGAGCTGGCTAGTATGTTACATCATAGAACATCATAGGAAAGCACCCTGTTTGTCACCTCTTGGGGTCTACAAAGGTGACCAGACGTCCCGCTTTTGGCGGGACAGTCCTGATTTTTAACAATTTGTCCCGCGTCCTGCGGCGTTTTAAAAAAGTCCTGATTTTTGGAAAGAATGCATGACAAGCTAGGGAACGGCGGGAGATAGACCAAATTTTTCATCAAGAACCCCCTCCCCCCCGGTCAATGGTGTCCCGTTTTACAAATGTTAAAATCTGGTCACCTTAACCTAGAGGATATGTCACTCTCCCTTATGAATAAGGAAGCTATGCATTATCTATTCAAGAATGGGGCTGGGTTGCATCTCTTTGCCCATTCTAACTTCTTGCTAATCACAGATGTATGTGAGGGTGTGTGCATGTGGGTGGGTGCCTGTGTGAGCGTGGGTGTCTGCTGTGTCTGGCCTTCTCTTTCTGACTGGGGTTAAAAACAAGGATGAACGATGCCTACACAAGGGTCAAACTTAAATAGCCTACTCCTGATTAGCATCCAACCCATTCCTACGTAGGGCTGTTTCTGGAACTCTCTCCCAGCCTTTCACACTTCATTTTATTTCTTGGCCTACACCTTTGTCCTGAATGTTGATTGCTTCTCTGCTCCAAGGACTTTCTGCTCCTCAGGCTTCCCCATAGCCACCCATAGGAACCCAAGACTCCTGTATTCTTCCCATGCTCCTTCCTGGCTCCATGAACATCTGGGAGACGATCACTCAGAAAAAAGACAAATGGTCTAATTCTGTTTCCAGGAGCAGAACCCCTGGTACCTGCACAGGATGCACCCTCTCAGGTGAAACAGGAGGAATCCCTGTGTACCCGGGGTCAGCGGGGTCTGGAGGAAAGAGCCATTCCCACGGAATCCATTACCGGTGAGTGAGCGAAATAGTTCTCCAAGCCAGGGAGGAAGAGGAAATGTCTGGAAGGGGTGTGTGTCATATGTGCCAGACCAGACAGAGGCCTTAGCTGGAAAAGGAAGAGCTGTGGATCTGGGATGGGCAGACACAGGGTTTTCCCATGGGACGCAAACATGGCACATGACACTGATGATTTGCCATCACATCTGGGCTTAGTGCTGTTTTCTCTCTTCTTTATCACATCAGTCTTTAACTGTTCATTCCTCCCCTTGACAAGCCATATCAGGGCAGCAGTACTGAATGTGAGGCACTTTATGAGGCTCTATTGGGAGAGAGGGGTATATCGGTCCATAAAACCTGCTTCTGACCAGGAAGAGCTTTCATTTTCTATATAAATATTTACAGGCTGCGGCCTCTGTGCCAGTCACCAACCCAACTGCAGTCCTGTTGGGGTAGCCTGGAGAGCTCCTCTCCAATGGCATCCCAGTTGAACTGAGTAGGTGAGAACTCTGTTAAGAGCTGAGATAGAGGGGAATAGGGAGGAGGAAGCAAATATTGGTGATGGAAAGTGAGCTGATTCTGGGTGGTGAGCACATAATGCAATGCATAGACAATGTAATGTAGAATTGTACACCTGGAAACAATGTAACTGATATCAATCAATGTCACCCCAATAAATTTAACAATTAAAAAAAAAATTTTACTTTCTGGGAAAAAAAAGAACTGATGTGTATTAGAGTTCTCCAGGGAACCAATAGGGTGCATGTGTACACACACACTTTTGTGCACATGCACGCTTGGGTAGAGAGAGAGAAACACATTGAGTGATTGATTGACTGATTTGAAAGCATGCGCTTCCATGATTGTGGAGGCTGACACGTCCAGCACCTACAGGTGGGCCAGCAAGCTGGAGAGCCAGGGCTATCTGTCGATAGAATTTCCTCTTCCTTGGGGGAGGCCAGCATTTTATTTGAGGCCTACAACTGACTGAATGAGACCCACCCACATTATGGAGGGCAATCTGCTTTATTTTTAAAGTCTAGAATGTGTATATAAAAATCTCATTAAAGTGATTAAGATAAAAGGCTTTCCAGAGATGTCATTTTCCTGGAAAACACCCACATGAGGAACACCTCTTTCCATGGTGGCACTCAGCCCTCAGTATTTGAGCATGAACCTCCTCTAAGGAGTTAAGTTCCTGAGGCACAGGACTCTCTCATGAAGTCACTATTTTGCCACTCCCTGATAGTATCTACTTATGTGCAACAAAAGCTCCATTATTTGGAGCCAAGATGACTGAAACCTATAAATAATTAGCATAATTTAATTATATCCAATTTGTGGGAAAAGATATAATTGCATGAAATGAGAGATTTACTCAAAACAAACTTTCGGGCATTTCTGTGTCTTTGACATCTTTGCTGCTCTGTTCCCACATGTAGATTCTCCAGCCTCTGCCCAGGACCTCTTGTCCCGGATCAAACAGGAAGAGCACCCTTGTGTGTGGGATCAGCAGGACTTAGCAGAGAGAGATATTCCGACGGACCCCAATTCAGGTGAGCAAGATGCTAGGGTGAATATTGGGAGGACAAACAGCCTCTCGGGTGACTGGAACTGTTGACAAACCTATCTGATTGAGTCACTTTTGGTCAAAGGCCATAAAGGCTCTGAGAATAAAGCACAGCATGTTGTTCCTCAGTTAGACACTTTGTACAGATTTTCGAAAATAACTATTAGTAAAGTGGAGAGTGATTTTCCTAAAGGAATCATTAAATGGTAATTTACTGTGTCCATGTAATACTAAAATTACTTCAGCACTGATTTTTGAAAAATAAGTATAACCAAAAAGTCTTTTAAAAGTTATGTATATTTCTGTGACAGAAAGAAAATAATTTACATTTTCTGGAACTTTTTAGTGAAGACTAGTTAGATGTCCCCAGGAAACTTCTGGGGAAGGTCCAGGCATAGAGGGAAGCATAAAAGAAACATAGGAAAGTGCCACCTGCCCTGGGCACGCATGCGTGTGTGTGTGTGTGTGTGTGTTCCCATATGCTTGCAGACCTGGAGAAGCCCAGTGTCATCTCATTTGGTGAGTATGACCCCAAAGTCCCCTCCCACTGCCCATATCAGTAAGCGAAGAACAGATGTACACTCTGGCTTTCCTTGTGGTTTGCCCACTGTACAGCTTTACAGTGAGGAGACTGAGAGAGCTCCTGACCCTTCCCGATAAAGAGTCAGTCTCCACAATGACCTTTGCTCACTGCTTCTGCCATCAATGATTTTTTTTTATTATTGTTAAATTTATTGGGGTGACATTGGTTGGTAACAATTACATATCTTTCCAGGTACATCACTGATGTTTAAGCCCTTCCTCTTATCCCTGGGTCCTCTGGGCATCAGAAACTAGGCTGCCCTCTGGCCTGTCCTGAACCCACAGGCTGCTCTGGGGCTTGGTAGACAGAGTCTGGAGAGCTGGGTTCTAATCCTTGCTCTGTAGCCAAACAGACTTTGAGACAAGCCTTCTCCTCCCTGACCACCTGGAAATGTAGCGAGCACAAGTGAGATCCCATTTATGAAAGCATGAGTGGGGGGACAGGCAGGAATGAAACAGACACCAAAACTGCCTTGTGCCCTGTGAGATGAAGCAACAGCTTTTGCATGTGATTTTTTTTTCTTTTAAAGATTTATGTTTATTGTTTGTGACAGAGAGAGACAGAGAGAAGGGGGAGGGCCCAGAGCAGTCTCCGTAGTTGCACGTCATTAGTGTTCTACATAGTTTCATTCCACAGGTGGGGGTGGGGCTGTGTAGAGCAGAAACTGGCCTGGGGCCTCTTGCCCGAGGCGGGAGCCGAACCAGGGGCCTCCCACATAGGAGGCTCGCCCCAGTGAGAACCAAACTGGGGGCACACCCCAGTTCAGCGTATGGGTCCACATGGGCCAGGGCCGGGATTCTATCTTCAGACCCCAGCTACAAGACAAGTGCTCAACCCGCTGAGACATCCTGGCATCCTTGCATGTGATAGTTTTTGAACCTTTGATGGGATGCTCAGTAGAAATGAACATAATCTAAGATTGCCTTCTTTCCACAGAGTCTCTGATCTCAGCACATGACATTTTGTCATGGATCAAGCAGGAGGAGCAGCCGTACCCATGGGGCCCGCGAGACTCAATGGAAGGAGAGCTTGGATTAGACTCTGGCCCCAGTAAGTGCCACACCCCAGAACCCCTTGGTGTTTCATCCAGAGGGAGGACTGCTCACCCAGGCTACCTCCTGACAGGGGAATGTTCTGTCGTGGCAGCCTTGCCCAGCCTGTACCAGAGCTCTGTCCCCTTTCCTTTTGGAGGATGGCAGGTGTCTGCATTTCCTAGGGCTGTTTTAACAAACTCTTAGAAACTGAATGGCTTTAAATAACAGAAATGTATTGTCCCACAGTTCAGGAGACCAGGGGTCTGAAGTCAAGGATCTGTAGGGCTGTGCCCTCTTTGAAAGCTGTAGGGAATCCTTCCTTACCTCTTCCTAGTCTCTGGTATTTGTTAGTGATCTTTGGCATTCCTTGGCTTGTAGATGTGTCACCCCAGTCCTCCGTCTTCACATGGTGTTCTCTTTGTATGCCTGTGTATTCATTGGATCAGGGGCCTACCCTACCCCAGTATGACCCCATATTAACTAATTACATCTGCAAGGACCCTGTGTCCAAATAAGGTCACATTCTAAGGTGCTGGTGGTTCAGATTTTCACCGAGCTTTTGGGGGTTACAGTTCAGCATAAAACAGCAGAGAAAGGAGAATGGGCTGGGAGAGAGCTGAGCTGGCAGGAGCTGAGGGCAGGAGGTGACTCACATTCTGTAGAACACTGGCCAGAGCACCCAAGCCAGTTTTGAACCAGCACCCCGGGTCACCGGTGAAGATCCTAAAGCTCAAGTAGGGAGAGGAGATTTTTTTTCCCCAGAAGGTTTTGAACCAAATGTGTCAAAGACGGGAGAGGGACAGTGAATGCCCTTGTTTAAAATAGAACTTAAAGTAGTCCTCTAGCTAGCCTGTTGGTAGGATGAAGCAGGGAAAGCCAGGAGACTGACCATGGGGACAGGAAGAGGTGACAACAGTTGTTTCCACTTTTTTCTCTATAGTGCCCAGGTCACCATTTCTAACTTTGGCCTCATAGGTTGTTACCAGTTCATCAATCATCGTGCCAATACATTCTGCGCAAACCTTTTGTCCCTCAACATTACCTTCTGATATTTCCAAGTCAGCTAGGACTGTGGGCCTGGAGGGAATGGATCTAGGAAAGCCTGTACAGAAATTGCAAGGCCTTGTTAATTATGAGACCATTTTTCTTCAGTCTGAACCGGCTGAATTGTAGAACAATTTGCCTCGTGTTTTTACCTCTGGGAGGCTTTTGAACCTTAGGATTTGGTGGGAAGTGCCCATAATTTGGAAGCAGGGATATCTGGAAATGGTTCTGCCTGCCCAGGCACCAGAGCCTATTATCAGAGACTCTGGTCTTTCTCCCAAAGTGAGCCTGCCTTCCACTTGTTAATGTTGGAATGTGAAATTAGTGTCGCACTGGTGATTTCTTTGAGGTTTAAAACGCACCTGGTGTTGTGGTTGCCAAGGACAACAGGATGGATTTTTGATCAGTCATGGTATCATGTGGCAGAGCCTTCTGGATAGGAGCTAGAAGGGGGAGAGAATAAAATGCAGAAATGTACAATACCTGTCCCCACCAAGCTCCTTCCCCGGCCCTAGAATATGCAGGACAGAAAGATCTGATGTCCTATTTGACTCAGAGTCAGACTTCAGCCTATCTGGATATCAGATTTTAGTAACTGGCGTTCCTGATTTTATACATTAAGGAGTGTGTTAGTTCCGGCTGACAGTGTAAGACAGGAACAAGATCTAGTTCACTCAGGTGATGTGCATGAGGCTCCATGGAAGCAGGAAGCAGAAGTAGGACTTTGGAGTCCAGTGGCGACCAGGTGTTTCCGGAGTGAGTGGTGGTCAGGAACCTAGAACCCAACCACCATACCCAGAGGCCAACACTCAGAATGTGATTTAAAAGCATCCTTCTGGAATTCTTACGTTATTCACTGCCTTTGGTTAATACAGTGATTCCAAGTGTTTTTAGTTTCTCTTATTTAACAAATATTTACATTGTGCTTCTACTGTGCCAGGCAGCGCCCAGCGTTGTGGTGTGTTCTGTCCTAAATGCATGCTACCTGCTTGACTCACTGCCGGTGCTCTCCGACAGGCGGCTTTGGCCAGGTCAGAGGGTCAGGGCGCCCTGGAGCCAAATGGAATGTGACTGCTTGCCTTGTTCAATCCCGTCATTTTTTTCTAGAGAAACAGGCCCGTGACTCTCACGAAGCCACAGAGGAAATTAGGGACGGTGTGGGGCCCCTGGGAGAGCACTGTCAGCTTGTCACTTCGTGTCTCCTCTTCTCCAGGTGACAGCCTGCTGCTGGTGAAGAACCCGGCCTCTGCCCCACTGCCTCAGCCCCCTCCACCGAGCCTGGCCCCACCCCCGGCAGCAGAGAACACGGGCGGCCCCGCAAGCCGGGGTGCAGCTGGGCTGCTGGAGGACGGCTTCCCAGCACTGGCGGGGGAACGAGGCGTGGCGGGCGGGGCGCAGGCCGGCGGTGGAGGGGGTGCGGGTGGGGGCCCCGGGGGCGGTGGGGGCTGCGGCAGCTGCTGCCCTGGGGGCGGGCTCCGGCGGGGCCTCCTGCATGGCGCACGCAGCAAGCCCTACGCGTGCCCTGAGTGCGGTAAGAGCTTTGGGGTGCGTAAGAGCCTCATCATCCATCACCGCAGCCATACCAAGGAGCGGCCCTACGAATGCGCCGAGTGCGAGAAGAGCTTCAACTGCCACTCGGGCCTCATCCGCCACCAGATGACGCACCGCGGTGAGCGTCCCTACAAGTGCTCTGAGTGCGAGAAGACCTACAGCCGCAAGGAGCACCTCCAGAACCACCAGCGGCTGCACACCGGCGAGCGGCCCTTCCAGTGCGCGCTCTGCGGCAAGAGCTTCATCCGCAAGCAGAACCTGCTCAAGCACCAGCGCATCCACACGGGCGAGCGGCCCTACACGTGCGGCGAGTGCGGCAAGAGCTTCCGCTACAAAGAGTCGCTCAAGGACCACCTGCGCGTGCACAGCGGTGGCCCGGGCCTCAGTGCTCCACGGCCCCTCCAGGCGCCTCCTGAGCGAGACTAGGGCTGGGCTGGGGGAGGGGAAGGCCCAGCAGCTGCGGGAGCAGGGGTGGGGGTAGTCTGAGGACCCACGATCCACCCTGCCGTGGCTCTCTGTGCACCTTTCCTCCCTCTACCCACCACCTGCCAGAAATCGTGAACGGGGATTGCACTCCAAAAAGGTCCTCAGGGGTTGGGCAGGGGTCCCCTAGACCTGTTCAGCCTGAATGGACAGCCCAGTACATCTCATAGGGTGGACCAAGGGGCCGACCCAGCGGCTTCCCGCAGGGAAGGTGTCAGAGGGACCGTGACGAGGCAAGAGGCTTCGGGCACCCCCCTCCGACACCTAGTGTGCCCATTTGGCCACTGTGGTCACAGATTGTGAACAGGGGAAGCAACCAGGAAGCCTCAGAAGCCTTCTGCAATCAGAAAATCAGGTCCTAAGGTTAAGAGACACTGAAAAAGGAAGCCAAGGTGTGACCGTGGGCTGAGGAATGTGCTAAGGGATACCATCTATGACGACAACACTGCCTCGCGTTTGAATAACGCTTTATACTTTTTTAAACGTGTTTTCTATCCGTTATCTATTTTCACCCTTAGCCTCTCCCTCTAAGGTAGGTGGGGTAGGATTTGCCAGACTTGGTAACGAGGAAAGGAAATGCAGATGAAATGGTTTAGCCAAATTCACAGAGAAGAGCGTGGCAGAGCTGGGACCAGGGCTCCTGACCCCAGCTTAGTGTCCCCCACCTCACCCACTGCCTACCTCCAATGTTTGAGAGACCTCTCTGGCTTGGCCTCCCTGGTCTCTCCCTTTCCCGTGACCCACGAAAAATAATCAGAAGCAACAAGGGGCCAACTCATGAGGTTACTGGGAATGGCAAACGGATTGGCTACAAAATGCCCCTGGTTGTGCTTCCAAAAGGCTCTTCCTGTGTGGGCACTCCTGAGCCAAAGGGTCCTGGCCCCCGGCCCATCCTTCCCACCCTGTCCCTCAGTTTGGTGCAGCAACATCTTTTCACTGCACAGTAGTGACCTGGCCCTCTAGAGGCAGCAGGTGCCCTGGGTCAGACCTCACACTGATGATTGATTCCAGTTTCCCCAGGGCAAAGGGGTGAGTCTCCTGCTGCAGGGGCAGCCATCATGGAAGTGAATCTCTTCCCAGGAGGGCCTGGCAAGTGGGTGTGTCTCCTACCCTGAGCCTCCCAACCGGTGCTATCAATCAACTGACCATGCTCATGGACATGGACACAGACCTCTGCTCCAGACCCTGTAGGCGCCTCAGGAGGTGCCCAAAGGACTCCCTTGTGTTGGTGCATCTGCTCCATGGTCCTGAGGGGCCAGCCTCCATTTCTGCGTCTTGCATGGCCAGGCACTGGGTGGGGTGGCATGCCCCAGGACCCTTGTTTGTGTTAAAGAATGACTTTTCCTGCTCCTTCCATTGACCTTGCTTCTCTCCCAGCTGGGGAACATAGCAGGCACCTAGCACCCGTCACCATGTTTGTGAGCACTCTGCTTCCGCCCTCCCCTCACCTGCGCGGCTCTGCTTTCTTCAGACCCCTTTTTGCCATGCAAAGGGAATTCTTGAAATGAAATAAAAAGGTGTCCAGATTGCAGACTGCATGTTCAAAAAGCCCGGGGGTTCTCCAGCATGGCTTCGTACAGGAAAGCCTCAATGAATTGGAATCCAACTAACAGACTTCCTTTTCATTCTGCTTTTTGAAGGGGGCGTATCTTCAGAAAACAAGTTGAATGAGAAATTAAACAGTTGTTCAATGGAGTTTTGTTAGAGTAGAAAGGGACCCTTTTAGTCCAGTGTTTTGGTTGGAGGACGGTATTCAGCTTTTCAAAAGCAAATGCAGAAAATTATTTTTATGATCTATTCTAAATCATGGAAAGTAAGACCAACAATTTTTTTTTGCCTGTTTATAGAGTATGAAGAAGAGATAAATCACTACTGAGACAGATTTGAAACATTTGAGCATGTAGTTCAAGTGTATCCCTTTATTTCACCTTCAAAGAGCTGATTCCCAAAGAGGTTTAGTGACAGAGCAAGTAAAAAGGCCTATACATAGTATCTAGTTTCCTGTGTCCCTGTCTGGTGGATCTAATGGCACCAAGAGAGCCCCTTACCTATACCATGGGGCACCCTGCCTCCATTGATGGCCCTGGGAGAGTCCTAGAGTAAGCCCTGCCCCACCCCCACCCTGAGCTAGTCACAGGTGATGACAACGTGGAACTGTCCCAGGTAGCAAGGTTCCTCTACACCCTGCAGTCTGCTTTCTGAAGCCAAACAGGGACCTATGGGGAGATTTTTATTCCCCTAATAATGTGTTAATTAAAATTAAAGATTAATGCACAGTAAAAATTCAAATGGTGAAAAAGACAAGAGTGAAATTCTCCTACCAGACTCACTTAAGCATTTACAGCTCAGAGCTGCTTATATCTGTCCTTCCAGAACTGGAGAAGTCCCAAAGAGAGTGAGGTGATATGCCCAGAGGAAGGGAGGAGTGCTAGGCTGATGAACTTACCAAATGTCCACTGCACCCAAGTACAGCAGGCTGGGACACAGCTTGGGCCAAGGTATGTTCGTTCTGTGATTCTCACTGAACTGCAAGACTAGTGGGGCATGTTCCCCAGGGGGTTATCTTTCAAGAGAAGAAACACAAAAGACAATGGTCCTTGCCCTCAAGAAACCTGTAGGATAATAAGGGGGAACAGAATAGAAAGGGCCTCTACTAAGGGGAATAAAGCCGCGGCCTATAAACTTTCTTAAATAAAAAATATTTGGGCATAACTATGTACATACTTGTATATATGCTAAGTTTATGTATGCTATAAATCATACACATAGAAAATTTAAATGATAAATATTTTTAAAGCACTTTATATTATTTATGATTTAAAAAATACTTTTTTCTGTCACTTAAAATGAGAATGTGGTTGAAATAATGTCTAAGGTTATGTGCAGCTCTGCATGCTACCAACATATTCTACAGATGTAGAGATGACAGGATACAGGTACTAAGTAAGAGTATATTTTTTTGTTCCTCTGATACCACAGCCACCAATGGGAATAATTGTGAACCTCATTTAAAATTTTATTTAAAGGTGTGTGTGTCAAGATCTGAGTGTCATTGGGAAAGGACAAATGGGTGGCTTGCAATAGACAATAAGGTGACATTTACCTTGGTGAATTCATTACAGTTCATGGCTGGTCCTTGACAAAGCAAAAACATCAAAATGAGAAATTGCCTCTGATTGAATGCTTGAGATATGGCAGACATTCAGCTACATACACACTTTACTTACACTTGTCATTTCCTTTAATTCCATCAACAATCCTAGGATGTGGTCTTGGTATTCTCAATAGAAGACACAGGCAGAGGAAGCATGAACCACAGCACTCAGGAAGTAAAGGAGCTGAGGTGCAAAGAATAATAGCAATCTTGAGCTCTTACCTTATGACAGGCACTGTTTTAAGCACTTGGCATGAATCAACTCATTTAGTCTGCCCAACAACTCTGAGATAACATGCTATTATTCCCCATTAATAATGAGGATATGGAGGTGCCAAGAAGGGAATGACTTGCCCAAGGTCCACATCTAGTAAGTGGCAGCACTGGGCTAAGGACCAGGATGGCCTCACTCCTTGGCCCCACTTTCTAACTCACTGTGCTACATCTCCAAAAGCCCACGAGACTGCAAATCAGTGCCTGGTGTTGCCTCCTTTGCACACTGAAGATGTGATCTAAATATTTTTCCAGAGTTCCAGGCTCAGTCAGGATGCTGAATCATCCTGACTCAAGAGACTGACTGATGGGTAATACACAATATTTTAGATGGTGATAAATGTCATGAAACTATTCAAGGAGGATAACTTCGTAGATTTAGGGTTGGGATGGAGGAGGATGTTGGGCTGCAGATAGGGTAGGCAGAGAATGTCTCTCTTAGGAGGTAAAGTCTGACCTGAGCCCCACATGCTGAGAAGGACCCAGTCACGTGAACATAAGAATTTAGTTCTCTGAATAAAAGCTTCATTTCATGTCTATCATTGAATTGGAAATTCATTGCAAGCCACTATGAAGACAATGTGACACAAATTAGGCAAGTATGGCTGCAGTAGTGTTGTGTATTGGGTGATCAAGTGGTGATGCAGTCATGCTTTCCAAACCAAAACTCCAAACGCATCGTTTAACATGTAATGTGTACTGGATTAAATATTAGAAATCAGTGCTATCTTGGGTTTTCCAAGACATGTGATTACTATAATTAATAGGCTTCATTGGGTTGGTCTGGGCACTTGACCCCACCCACACTGTTGAGATGGGAACTGTGTTTCTAGTTTCTAAAAAGCGAAATAACCGTTTGGAATAAAACCACTGTCGTTTGGAACCATAGCTCTTTACCTCGACTAGAGTATATGTACTTCCCTCAGAGCAAAGTCAGAGTTTTATACATTTTGGAATTCCTCAAAGCACCTAACACAGTGCTGTACACACAGAAGACACAAAAGCCCATGGGTTTGCTTAAATTCTGAACCCTGTGCTTGACTTGGTGCGACTGAGACCTCCTGCTGCCGTCAACTCTCTGGCTCGGAGCGCCTAGCTGCTGTTTATCCTCCGGCCACACGGGGACGCAATGGGAATTCCGCGCGCCAGGGACGAGCGGCTGGAGCCGGTCTTGGCCCGGGAAGGCTGCACTCCCACAATGCACCTTGTGTCAACACGGCGCTGGTGGTCGTTTCGAGGAGGGACCCGGGACGCTCTCGGACCTGCTCGCAGCAGGAGGAGAGAATCAGGTGGGGTCCGGCTATTGAGAGGCGACTGGTAGCCATGGCGGAGGCAGTGCCTGCTCGGGTAAGAGTCCTCTCCTGACACGACTTGGGGACGCGTTCGGGAAGGCGGAGCCCCTGGGCGGGGGCTGAGTGTCCCCCAGACTGCCTCTGGCGCGAGTGAACACCGAGTTCTTCCCGCGACCACAGGGCTCTGCCTTCCCTCTTCCGGTCCCTTCCGCGTTGGGCCGGAGCCTCAGCGTCACGCGCCTTTTCTGGGAAACTTCTCTGACGTTTGTTGCATGTTTTTGGAGTTGTGACTGTCCCCACATGTTTTCTCCGTTATGCCAAGAGAGCCCGTTTCCAGGCTGGAGAAGTGGCGCACATTGGAAATTCTCGGTCCTCCTCTGCCAGTGAGTTCGCCTGGTGTTCGGGGACCCCAGAACGGTGCCTCCACGACCAGCTCGTTCTCGCCACTCCATCGTGCCACATTCACTTCTGTCCTGGGGTTGCAGCCACAGGTTGAAAAGCTGGGCTTCCTCTCCTTGGGGACAGGTGTTACTTCACGGTGTAGTTGCGGGATTTTGTTTGAACTGTCAGATCGCAGCTACCACCCCGCCCAACCTTGTCCCCCCTCCGTCCCCCCTCCCAAAACCGTCCCCTTTCTGGAATGTCAGGGCACAGAGTTTGAAGTGAGGAAAATCCTCAGCATGGAGTCCGAAAACTGGATTTTAGCTATAACTCAGCTATCCAGTTCTAGGCTTCTTTTTTCTTAGGTGTAAATTTTTTGGGCTAGTTACTAGAGTATCTCTTAAGGCTCCTGCTAGCTCTGACACTCTCATGTTATTCTAAAGTAGTGGTGAATTTAATAGTTGAAGAGGATGTGCTGTGGAAAAGGCAGATGGAATTAATGCAGCATTTCTTGGTCTAGAAATACTTTCAGAATCATATGCAATCTTGTGAGAAGTGAAGGCTAAGAAGATCCTGCGGTGAAAACTACCATGAACAAGATGCACTATTTATTTGATTCCTGTAGAAAGTGGGTAAGAACTAAGAGGGAAAGGATTAGAAGACTTAGAGAACACAGTCTTTGCTTTCAAGGAAGTTATGGTTGAATTGCAAAGACAAGATACACATGTTTACAGTATTTACCACATCTGACTTCTTTAAACTATGGTGATACAATCAAAGACTTGGCTTTTCCTCAAGACCAAATTTGCATTAAAATGTGACAGGAGGACAAATTACAGAGTACTTCTTCCTGACTTATCAGTGCACAGTTACCAATCTGTCATCAGCAGATCTTGTTAAAAGGAAGCCTTAAAGATTCACCAAAATTTCACACTACACACTAACTAACTTATGGATCTCAAGGGGCCTGGAAAATGGAAGATGAAACTCAGAGCCTAAGGTGGGGAATTTAAGAAGCTTCCTACCCCAATTCCATAAAGGTGAGACTTCCAAGGACAACTTTCATGGTGACCCTCAAGTGGGTTTATTCCTTGAATTCGTAGGACCTGGCTGGTTCAAGAAACCTCAAGCCAAGAATTTAAAGTAGAGCCTCCAGCTGCCCAGCAAAAATAAACACAGATCTTCTCTAGAGACGTCTACATTTAACTTAGACTTCAAATAATTCTCATAGAGAAAATACCAAGAAAAATTAATTCAGAATAAAAAATGAGGGATGCCGGGATTGCTCAGTGGGTTGAGCGCTTGCTTTGCAGCCCCAGGGACTGAGGATAGAATCCCAGCCCCAGCCTGTGCAGACCCATATGCTGAACTGGGATGTGGTCCCCAGTTCATTTCTCACCAGGCGAGCTTCCTATGTGGGAGGCCTCTGGTTCTGCTCCCACCCTGGGTGTGCTTCCCACGTGGGAGGCCCCCTACTGGTCCTGCCCTGAGCAGCCCTGCACCCACCTGTGGAATGAAAACTATGTAGAAAACTAATGACATGCAACTATGGAGACTGCTCTGGGTCCCACCTAATCTCTCTGTCTGCCTCTGTCAAAAAAAACAATAAAAATAAATCTTAAAAAGAATAAAAAATGAATTAGTAATGAAAAACTATGAGGAAAAGTAGGTAAAGATAATGGACAACAAAATTAGACCTTCAGAGATTTCAGATAATTGAAATTCCAGAAGAAAAACATATTGGAATTCCAGAAGGTAAACACACACACACACACTCAAAAGACTCAAAGAATCTGCACTGTAGACCATATTTGATGAATAGCTAATGGTTGAAGATATTGTAGGACTGATGCAAATACTAATACTGCATAGGAACCTAGTAGATCTCAATCAGGATAAACAAAAAGAAATCTTCCTGGATGCATAATAGTGAAAGTACAGAGTACAAGGCAAAGAGAATTCTTGAAAGCACCCAAAGAAAAAAAGACAAATTACCTTCACGTGAACTGCTTCTCAGTAACAGTGGAAGCCGGACAATAGTAGAGTGATATCCTCAATGGGCTGAAAGAAAATAACTATGATCTCAAATTTTTATACTCAGCAAAAAGTATCTTTAAAAAACAATGGTAAAATAAAGCTATTTTCAGACATTAACACAGTTTGCTATTAATATACTGTCTCATTAAAGGAATTTCTAAAGAATATAATTCAGGTAAAAGAACAATTATCCCAATTGCAGAAAAGATTAAAAAAAAAATGATTTAGTAACCAGTAAATTTAATTAAAAGTAAATAAATAGGAAAATTAAATAGAAATAAGAAACAAATGGGAAGTCTGACAATGTAAAAGTATTCCATGAAAACAGGGAAATCTAAGCAAACTGAATAAAACAGTAATAACCTTTTGGGTTTGAAACAAAGGCAGAACTAACATATGTAGCAGCACTGATATAAAAGGATGAGGTGGTCAGAATTAAAATGTTTAAAGGTTGTAAGTATGCTTCCTGTAATTTCTAGGATAGCTGCTAAAAGACGAGAAATACAGTAGGCTGTATAACTTAACAAATTAAGATGGGGGGAATAATAGAATAAGAAAAAAAATAATCTAAAAGAAGTCAAGAAAGAAGATAAAGATGGGATAAGTAACCCAAAAGGTCAAAGTAAATAAGCATACATCAACAATTACAATAAATGTAAATAGACTAAATGTTCTAGTTAAAAGGCAAAGATTGGCAGGGTAGGGTAAATCCATTATATGGTTTATAAGAGATACAACTCAAAGATAAAGTATAGAAATGGTTGAATATAAAAGAATATGAAAATATATACCTCGGGAAAGCTGGAATGGCTCAGTGGGTTAATCGCTCACTTTGAAGCCCTGGGGACGGAGGATCGAATCCCCGCCCCGGGCCCATGCGGACCCACGTGCTGAACTGGGGTGTGCCCCCAGTTAAGTTCTTGCCAGGACCTATGTGGGAGGCTCCTGGCCCAGTTCCTGCCCTGCGCAGCCCTGTGCCCACCTGTGGAGTGAAATTATATGGAAAACTAATGTCAACTGTGGAGACTGCTCTGGGCCCTTCCCCTTCTCTCTGTCTCTCTCTGTCTCTGTCTCTCTCTGTCAAAAATCAATAAAATAAATCTTTTTTTAAAAAAATGGCTTAACTATGTTAATATTGCTAGAGATAGAGGGCTACTGCTACTTTTATAATGATAAAAAACTCAGTTTACCTGCTTGATAGGGCATCTCTAATTTTATATAGTCTTGTAATTATATAGCCTCAAAATATATTAAACAAAAATTGAAATTGATAGAACTACAAGGAAAATTCACTATCATATATTTTAACATAACCTTAGTATTTTATCAAGCAGGAAAAAATTAGTAAGGGTATAATACATCCAATAGAACTTTTTTGAGATGATGGAAATACTCTGTGCCACTCAGCATAATAGCCTCAAGTTACATGTAGTTATTGAGCACTTCAAATGTAGCTAGTATGACTGAGGAACTGAATTTTTAATATAAATCTAAACAGCCGCATGTTTCTAGAAGCTGTTATATTGGACAGCACATACAAAGTCTGACAATTAAGTTCGCAAACTCATCCTAGAAAAAGTGCTGTATACCTTATTGCTGAATATCACTACAGTCACCTTCAAAGTACCCTTTTGGGAAGCTATGCACCCGATGCCAATGCCTAGTTCACCCTTCAAAGCAATTTTGGAATTCTTTTTCAATACAATGATGGCCATCAGAACCATCATTTTATTGCCTTTGATGTCCTGAATATCATCAAGATGTCTTCTTTTCAGTATTTCCTTTGTCTTTAGGTAAAGAAAAAAGTCATTGGGGGCCAAATCAGATGAGTAGGGAGGGTGTCCCAAAACAGTTATTTGTTTACTGGCTAAAAACTCCCTCACAGACAGTGCCATGTGAGGTGGTGTGTCATGATGCAAAAGCCGTGAGTTGTTGGCAAAAAGTTCAGGTCTTTTATTGTCTAACTTTTTCATGTAGCCCTTTCAGCATTTCCACAGAGTCAATTTGGTTGACTGTCCAGTTGGTACAAATTCATAATGAACAGTCCCCCCCTGATATCAAAAAAGTTTAGCAGCATTGTTTTGACTCTTGATTTGGACTGATGGAACTCTTTTGGTCATGGAGAATTGGCTGACTTGTATTGTGCATTTTGACCCTTTGATTCAGGGTCATGTTGGTACACCCATGTTTCATCACCAGTGATAAACACAGCCTCAAAACAGTGTTCAAAGGGTCTTGGCAAACTTTGTCCTTTGCTTTTGTTCATTGGTGAGCTCGTTCAGGACAATTTCTGCACACACCTTTCTTGTACCAACATTTTCAGTTAAGATTTTCTTATTTCTCTATCAATATTTAATTGGTCTGCTATGTTTCTCACAGTTTGCCAACTTTTTTGACACACAATTTGGGAAATTTTTGCAATGTTTTTATCAATTCTGCTCATTACTAGCCACCCTGACTTCTCTTCATCAGTGACGCTTTCTCTCCCCTCAGAAAAAGTTAACTCCATTTGTATACTTTTTTTTTTCACCACTGTTTTTTTTCCATTGCATTATTCCCTTAAACTTGGACTAACATGTCCCTGATTCACTTCCATTCTTTTTTTTAAATTTTTGACAGAAAGAGAGAGAGAGATACTGAGACAGAGAGAGAACTGAACTGTGGGAACTCCCCAGTTCAGCATGTGGATCCACCTGGGCCGGAGCCGGGATTCGATCCTCGGTCCTCGGGGCTTCAAAGCGAGCGCTTAACCCACTGAGCCATCCCAGCTTTCCCAATTCTTTTTTTTTTAATATTTATTTTATTGTTTTTGACAGAGTCAGAGAGAGAGACAGAGAGAGATAGAGAGAAGGGGGAAGGCCCAGAGCAGTCTCCATAGTTGTACGTTATCGGTTTTCAACATGGTTTCGTTCCACACAGGTGAGCAGGGGGCCATGCAGGGCAGGAACTGGGCTGGGGGTCTCCCGCATGGGAGGTACACCCCAGTTCAGCATATGAGTCCACACGGGCTGGGGCCGGGATTTGATCCTTGGTCCCCAGGGCTACAAAGTGAGTACTTAACCCGCTGAGCGATCCGCCTTCCCCTCACTTCCATAATTGCCAAATTTAACAAGAAATTTATGTTTGTTCATTGCTCTAATTCAAGCTCTGACATTCTCATAATGGCACACAAAAACAAGCAACAGTAATGAACTCAGCAAGACACTGCCACACATCAACATGAACACAGCTGTGAGACTGATATACCAAGGTTAGGAAACCTTATGAGTTGTTTGTACAGTGCTGCCAACTTAAGTACATGGTCACAAGTTTGCAAATTTAACTGTCAGTCTTTGCAGAGGGAGACCCCAAAGAACAGAATTTATTTGTAAAAAATTGCATTTGATGTAATACACTTATGAAGATGCTTTTCCCACTGCTCAAAACAGTTTTATGAACTTGTTGATTTTGACACCTTTTAGAGCTTAGGCCATTTTTTTGTTTCACTTCTTCCATATTAGCAAAACATTTCCCTTTGAGGACTTTTTTCATCCAGGGGTCACTCAGAGTAAGATTGGGTGAATAGGCATGGTGGGCACAGGAATCATGCTGTTATTGGTCAAAAACTGCTGAACACTCAGCAAGGTGTGGACAGGTCATGCCACATGTTGTTTGTGTAAATCATCCATAATGAAATGGGCAAACACGTTGAAAAAGTCTCTAAAAAAAATTCTCTAAAGCCAAATGCAGTCTCTTACAATGACACCAGCTGGTACACGGATGTAGACGGGTTCCTAGAACACTCACCTAGCAGGGGCCCACCTCCAAAAGATAATTCTGGGATTTCTGGGTCCCCCCTTGTATATAGAAGATATGATGAATTTTTCCACATATTTCTATCCCACATATATAATTTCAATGTTTAAAGAGATTAATGAAGAAGAAAAAGAAGGAAAAAAAAATTCCCATTAGAAGTGAAAGTGTGCGGGGAAGCTGGGATGGCTCAGCTTGTTAAGCTCTCACTTTGCAGCCCCGGGGACCAAGGATTGAATCCCTGCGCTAGCTCATGCGGACCCATATGCTGAACTGGGGTGTGCCCCCAGTTCAGTTCTTGCCGGGGCCTATGCGGGAGGCGTCCTGGCCCAGTTCCTGCCCTGTGCAGCTCCGTGCCCACCTGTAGAGTGAAACTAAATGGAAAACTAACGCTGTCAACTATGGAGACTGCTCTGGGCCCTCCCCCTTCTCTGTCTCTCTGTCTCTTTATGAAAAAAAAAAAAAACAATTTAAAAAAATCTTAAAAAAAAAAAAAATGGAAGTGTGTTCTTATAGTTGATGCTGACTGTGATTGTGACTTTAGGTAGGGCTGTTGAACAGAACATCACCAGGTGTCCTCTTCATGTGGTGTGGGATTCCTCAGGTGGTTCCAGCCTCTGCCTGCCTGCCCACCTGCCTGCCTGCCTATGATCTGCTCCACTTGACATGGAGTGGAGCGGAGACAAACTGTCCCTTCCAGACCCTCATTTAGATGTTGCCTTGAGCTGCTAAATTTTGAGATCCTTGTACAGCAACTGGTGATGGAAATAGGTACCTTAGTAATATGTTTAAATATCTAAAGATTAAAAATCTTTTAAAAATGAGTACATACTATATAGATGTTGAAATATTTTATCCTAAAGGTGTCACTTCTCAAATTTATGCATTTGATGTAATTCCAGATAAAACCTCTAAAGATATTTTTGTGAAACCTTTCAAATTTGTAGAATATCAACAGCCCCAACTAGTCAATATGCTCCTGTAAAACAAGAAGGTGTGGTTCGCCTTACCAGATATCAATCATCAAAAAGCTATAGTCATTAAGACAGTAATATTGGTAAAGTGATAGCAAAATTGACTTGTAGAACAGAATAGAGATGCCAGAAACAAACTATAAAAAAACTTGATTTATGACAGAGAGCATTGTAGATCAGTGGGGCAAATGTTGGATTTTTCATTATACGGTGTTAGAGCTGTTGATTTTCCTATAGAATGTGTGAGCCTTGCACCATCACAAATATAAATTCTAGTTGAGGTAAATATGGAAATGTGAAAGTCAAAACTATGAAATATTCATATTTAGAAGATAGTATTGTGGAGTATAGATTTATTTATACCTGACACATGAAAGTTCAAACCATAAAAGATAACTGATAAAACTCAGCTGCATTTAAGTTTAGGACTTTATCAAATGATAATAGTAAAAAATGAAGAACAAATAAGATATTTGCAACACAAATATTTACAGAGAAATCCTATGAGACAGGAAGGAAAAATCAGATGGATAAAACTTTTCATTCGACAGGTAGTTCACTGAAGGGGAAAATTGAATGGCCAATAACATAATATTTCTTCTCAGTGTCCTCATCATGGCAAAGAGAAGCATCCTTGAATAAACTATGCCATATCAAAGGATATAAAAAGCTTTGGGAAGTTAGGACTGAAATATGAACATGCAGTGAGACAATGTGGATAAGAGGTCAGCTTTGGGAAGACATCCCAAGTGTTGGTTTTAGTCATTTAATCAGCCATAGTAATTTTCCTGTTGTCAAAGACAGACCATAAAAGTGAGAAGTAGGGAAAGCCGGGACGGCTCAGCGGGTTGAGCGCTCGCTTTGAGGCCATGAGGACCGAGGATCGAATCCCGGCTCCGGCCCAGGCGGACCCACATGCTGAACTGGGGAGTTCCCACAGTTTGGTTCTCTAGCTGTCTCTGTCTCTGTCTCTCTCTCTTATCTGTCAAAAGTAAAATAGAAATAAATATGCACTGAAGATAAAATAATTACTCTATAAATATAAAAAAAAAAAAAAGTGAGAAGTATAAGAAAAATGTCAGGGGGATGCTGGGGATAGCTCAGCAGGTTGAGTACTTGCCTTGCAACCATAAGGTCCAGGGATCAAACCCTGGCCCTGGCCCTGGCCTTGGCCTGTGCAAACCCATATGTTGAACTGCGGCACAACCTGTAACTGCCGGAATGACGACAAAGGTTCTCACCTCCCATGCAGGAGGACCCTAGTTCCATTCCTGCCCCACGTGGCCCCACATCTACTTTTGTGTAATGAAGCTATATCACAACTAACAATGTACAACTATAGACACTGCTCTGGGCCCTTCCTCCTCCCCCAACCTTCTCAAATAGTAATAAAAAATAAAAAAAAGAAAAGGAAAATGTCGGAGGACTTAGATAATTTCAGTGAATGATTATTAGGGATTTAGAAAGGTGTTAATTCACTTATGCTTTTTCCTGGGGTGTAAAAATGAATGAGTCTTATAGGACCTAATAAGGAATTTTGTCTTTATTGTAAGGAGCTGCTGAAAGGTTTTCAGCAAGGATGACAAGATCAACTGTGTAAGTCTGGCAGGAATGTGGAGTCAAGAGTGGGTGTAGGGGAAGCCAAGATGGCTCAAGCGGATTAAGCGCTCACTTTGCAGCCCTGGGGACTGAGGATTGAGTCCCATCCCCAGCCCATGTATGACCCATATGCCGAACTGGGGTGTGCTTCCCATGCGGGAGGCCCCCAGTTCAGTTCTTGCCCCCTGGCTTGGCCCCTGGCTCAAGGGGGCATGCCTCCCATTCAGGAGGCCCCCAGCCCAGATCCCGCCCTGCACAGCCCCCACCCACCTGTGTGGAATGAAACCATGTCAAAAATTTAAGATGTACAACTATGGAGATTGCTCTGGGCCCTCCTCCTTCTCTCTGTCTCTCTCTGTCTCTGTCAAAAACAATAAAATAAATCTTTTTTTAAAGGTAGGTGTAAATTTTATCATGTATCATAGTAAAATATTACAAATAGCCCTAAATATCAAATAGAAAGGAAGTGACTTTAAAAATGAATACTGACACAGGAAAGCCTTAGCGACTATGCTATGTGTGAAATGCAGGTTAACAAAATGTATGTGGAATATGATTTCAACTTTGTTGAAAAAGAAATAAGCTAAAAGACAAAAAAAAACTTATAGGAAATATATCAGACTTCTACCAACTTACTTCTGGATGCTATACATAATCATCTTCCTTCCCTCCCTTTCTTCTTTTCAGTCTTTTTAATTACAATGTATGTGTATAATTTGCAGTATCAGAATACAAAAGAACTTTTTTTTTTTTTTAATTAAAAAATAGGATTATAGGAGGAAGCCGGGATGGCTTAGTGGATTAAGTGCGCTCACTTTGAAGCCCCAGGGACCGAGGATGGAATCCCGGCCATAGTCTCTGTGGACCCACATGCTGTACTGGGAAGTGTCCCCAGTTCGGTTTTCACCGGGGTGAGACCCTGGCCCAGTTCCTGCCCTGTGCAGCCCCGCGCCCACCTGTGAAATCAACTGTGTAGACTGCTCTGGGCCCTCCCTCTTCTCTGCCCCCCCCCCCTCTCTCTCTCAAAAACAATAAAAATAAATCTTAAAAAAAAAAAGGATTAACTAGGTATCAGCTCTAAGCGTCCTGGACCCATGAACCCATTGTTTTTTTTTTACTTGATATTTGGAAATGACATTGACTGACCCTGTGTCTGGCTCTTCAGCACAGGAGGAAGCGCCACTCCACATCTTTGAGTTCTTCCACACTGCCCCCACAAGCGACAGAGAAAAGCTCCTGTCTACAGACTACAGAGATCTCACTCTGGACAGTGGTGGCCGCCATTCAAGCAGTGGAGAAGAAGATGGAGTCCCAGGCCGCCCGGCTACAGAGCCTGGAGGGGCGGACGGGAACCGCAGAGAAGAAGGTGGCTGACTGTGAGAAAACAACCTTGGAGTTTGGGAACCAGCTGGAGGGCAAGTGGGCCATGCTGGGGACCCTGCTGCAGGAGTACGGGCTGCTGCAGAGGCGGCTGGAGAACATGGAGAACCTGCTGAGGAACAGGAACTTCTGGATCCTGCGGCTGCCCCCCGGCAGCAAGGGGGAGACCCCCAAGGTGGACTTTTTAAGATTCTGAATTGCTGACTTTTCCTCAGGGCTGTGACTGTGGGTACTCATTGTGTGACATTTGTGATTTCAGGTGTCCCAGTCACTTGAAAATGATGGAGTCTGTTTTCCAGAGCAGAAGGGGGAGAATCTGGAAGACTGGCAGAAGGAGCTTTACAGAAATGTGATGAAGAGCAACTATGAGACCCTGGTCTCTCTGAGTATGTAGCGGCTTCCACCCTATTCTCTCAGGCATCCTACATCCCTGGCCAGTAGCTTGTGGCCCATACCAACCCGGATTCTGCTTGGCTTTGGCTCCTCTGTTGGCCTGTGCCAGCTTGAGAAATGGGAGTCTCCAGGACCTCAGTTTAGGAAGACCTGGAAAGGTGGTAGTGTGTATTTCTTCTTTATCATATGGTCAGATCATGGTAATAGTTACTAACAGATAAGATGTCTTCACATGCACTGTGGTGTAACATGGCTAGGGGTCCTTGTGCTGGTTTTTATACTTAAAAAGGATATTGAAATGCCCTGTTACCTGGGATGAGACAGACACCATAGGCTAATCAAGAATTTTCCTTGGCATTTGACTGGAATTACAGCCAATTTTGGTATCAACCGTGTTTATTTTGTATTGATTAGAAAAGTTGCTTAATAGATTCACATCTTTATATGCAAAATATTACCTGTTACATCACAGGTACGTTTTGTTTGGTAGACAGAATCTTTTAAAACCTGGGTCCACGGAGGACTATTAAGAAAGCCTGTGTGATAGGAGCAGAGTGGAATGGGAGGAAAGTAGCAAATAGGTCAGAGATGAGTACATGACCTCAGCTGGGTCATGTGTTCTGTTAGTGGCTCTTTACTTGTCTGTCACAGAAACGGGGAATAATGGTGTTTGCCTTATCTTGCAGTACTGCAGCATAGTTGAAATTAGATACTTTGAAACCAGGTATGTGTGAAGAAGTGGTGGTATTAGAAAGAGTGTTGGGCTCCTGAGCCTAACTGCCTAAGCCACAAAGTAACAAATAATTAAATTTTCAAATTAGCCATAACTTTCTAATTATCCCAAACTGCTGGAGGGAAGTAACAAGAACAGTACTTCAAAATTTTAATATCAATTTCTTGACAATGGTCACCTTATTTGTCAGCAAATGACCAGTGTGCAGTGAAATTTTACTCTCTCCTGGGCTCACAACTGTACCATTTCCAACCCAGAGGTCCTTGGCCAGCCAGAAGGAGAAGTAGAATTAGGCACGGAGATGCTGGGTGACTTGGAAGAGGAAGGCCCTGGTGGTATCCACCCAGGTGAGTGATTGTAGAATATTCCATCCCCCTCCTCACTCCCTGCATCCTATCCCACTGCTAAACTTCCAAACCCTGAGCTTTCCCACTGCTAAATTGCCAAACACTGATTATCAGTAGCCTCATGTGGCATTTATGTATTCTAGACTCCTTTATGATTGTCATTAGTTCACCTTTTGGGTGTCTTTAACTCATGACCACCATGTGGAGTCCTTGAGATTCATGACTACATCAGACATCTTCATGCCCTGCAGAATAGAGTACATAACAGGCTTTATTGAAAACCTACTTGGGATTGAGAATAGGGTTGATCACTGTTTCAGGAGTGAAGCTAACTGGGTGAGAGGCAGAAAAAGCATTTGTAAGCCAGGTAATTTGGGGAAAATATGCAGGAAAAACAGCTGGATACATGAATTTTTAGGCTATAGGTTTATTCCTTTTTTTAATCTTTCACATTATTTTAGTCTCTTAAATTAGTATAGTTGTTACAGTGTATTTAGCCATTTTTCATAGAAATTGAATACAAATTTGTGGACAAGCTTGGAGAACTATCATTTATAACATTGTTCTATAAGAATAATATGTTCAGATTTCCAATCACCATGTCCCTACCTGTGTATAGGTTTAGTTTTTAAGCTCTTAAAACCCAGTCTCATCCTCCTCCAAATTATCCTGATTCCCTTGATCCTGGGGCACTGTGATTTGAGCCCTTCTGAAATTCATAGATGTTTGTTTAGCTCAGAAGAAACCAAAGATGTTAGAATGTGACCTTTTTGTTGGTTTGCTTTGTTTTGGCAGCAGAAGGGGTTATGCTCAAGCAGGAGCTACAGTACCCACAGGAAGTCTCTGCAGATCTTCCTGGAGAGTTCTCGGGCCTTGCTGAAGAGCATGTTTTCCTGAGCTCAGAGCAGACCGAGCTCTGGGATGGTCAGGGCAGTTCTGTCTTCTTGGAATCAGGTCCCAGGGACACTAATGTAGAGGAGCCCATTGAAGGCAATAGAAACCCTAACAGTGGCAGAACTCTGGGCTGTTCTCCAAAGCAGAAATCTAATAGGCAGGTGCAACCAGGTCAGGGCCTAAAGCTAAAAAGGGACACTTCCAGCCCCTATGAATGTTCTGAGTGCGAGATCAGCTTCCTCTGTAAGCAGCAACTGGCCACACACCTGCGGACCCACTTGGGATGGGAGTCTTCCACAGCCTCAGAGCCAGAGGAGAGCCTTCGGCCCAGGCCACGGCTTAAGCCCCAGTCCAAGCAGGCAAAGCTGCATCAGTGTGAAGTGTGCATGAGGAGTTTCAGCTGCAGGGTGAGCCTGATGACCCACCAGCGCTGCCACTTACAGGAGGGGCCCAGTGGTGGCCACCGTGTCCAGGAGAGGTTCTCACCCAACAGCCTGGTTGCTCTTCCTGGCCACATCCCCTGGAGGAAAAGCCGGAGTTCTCTCATCTGTGGTTACTGTGGCAAGAGCTTCAGCCACCCGTCAGACCTGGTGCGACACCAGCGCATCCACACAGGTGAGCGGCCGTACAGCTGCAGCGAGTGTGAGAAGAGCTTTGTGCAGAAGCAGCACCTCCTGCAGCACCAGAAGATCCACCAGCGGGGGCGGAGCATGCTGGCCCCAGAACCCGGGAGGCCCAACGGCCTGCTGTAAGAGTGCCAGCCCCTCGCCTGCCCGGGGGGGCAAGGGCGCTGGCATTAGTCCCCCGAGGAGACACTGCAGTCAGGGACTGGCTTCTTCCTGAGGGGAGTTGCTCTGATTTACCTGCCCTTGACCAAGCAAGCAGCAGGCTGAGCCCTGAGGCCTTCCTCAGAACTATGGAAGAGGAGCAGTCAGGGCAGGCCTCTCTGCTGTCTTTACCTTGCTGCTGAGTTGGCTGTGTCTTTGGGACCTTCGAGTCTCTGGTTTTCCCATCTGCACTGATGTTTGTGGGCTGGGGCTGGCTCTTTGACCCCGCAGGGGCTGGCTCTTTGACCCCGCAGGGACTGGTGGCTGGTTTGGGGGCCTGTCCCAGTATTTTAGGTCTTCCCATAGTGTGGAGTTGGGCCAAAGGAGTGAGCAGGCATGTGGAAGAGTTCTGGGAAGTATAGTCCACTATTTCCTCTTGTTCTGTAGTCTCTGTTAATAACAAGTAGAAGAAATAATTTAAATGAACTGCTCACCTGCTCTGAAGAACCTTTTTTGGATTAGATTTTAGTTGATTTTTTAAAAATACAGTCTGGCACTTGTTTTTTTTTTAAGTTTCCAGAGTTGCAGAAGTCGTTCCTAACATGGGGACTGGGCCTGCCCTCTAGGAGGGAATTGTTCCTGGGGCTCTTTTAGCCCACCCACACACAGGCCAGAGATCAAGGGGCACAGTGCGGCTCCCTCTCAGATTGCGTTCACTGAGTCAAAAGGACCTAGAGCAGTAGGGGCAGACCTTGCCAGAAATGAAGAGTCTGGTAAAGGAGCTGGGAGTGCAGAGCCGCTTCCTTCCCAAGCCCTTGCTTCCCCTTCTGTTCTGGTCCTACCTGAGTTCTGCAGCCTCACAGGGTAGACAACTCCTTTGTTACTTAAGGCTGTTCTGATTGTACCAGTGGTTATTTGAGTTTGTTCCTCATACCAGTTGTTCCTTGAGGTTCACATGATACTTCCCACATTAGTCCTGTTGTTGACTTCCAGAGATGATGGAGTGTCAAATGCCTGCCCCACTGTTTGGGGAGATGGGAGTGGGCTCCTGGGTCCTATGTGAGTTCCCCTTTGATTGCAGTTGCCTAGAATAAAATTTGATACTACAAAAAAAAAAAAAAAAGTGTTCATGTTGGATGTTTTTCTCCTTTTGTCAAGAATGGGGGCCAAGGTGTTGGAGGTGCCTGATATTGGAGCAATGACAAAGGCCTGACTTAAACCTTGGACAGATGAAAAGGGAGAGGGTATAAAACCCTGTTTGTGGGGGTCAAGGGCTGCAAATATTCTGGGTGTCAGGTGTATTGTGGGAGCAGGTACAACATGGTGGGTACACCAGGGAGTACTGGGTAGCTGTTAGGAATATTGGCTTAGATGTACATGTAGCCACATGGGTTGATCTTAAACATACATTGCTGAGTGGAAAATGTAAGAAAAGGAAAGAGCTATAACAATACCATTTAAGTAAATTAAAAATGCATGTACACAAATCATTTTGTAAGAACACAGAAGTGTAAAGTTGCACATTAAGGGCATTACAGTTGCCCATGGGAGGAGTGAGTGATAATATGGGGATAAAAGCAAATAAAATAAATAGAAGTAAACTTGGGTTGCTGTAAGATACAGGATTATCCTGGTGTGGGGGATGGGGTGAAGTCACAGGACAGGCATGGGGCAAGGTACTCGGCTTCACTGAATGTAGGAAAAGCTGGAACATCTACATCCTTTCTACAGCCCACAATGCCTGACTTTTGCATTACAGACCCCTGTACTCCATCCTTGGCTATTCTTACCTCCCAGTTATTTGTTGAATGTTTTAATGTGACCAGCCTTTGCCTTGCATTGTGGGGAAAAGAGCAAAGTACAAGGTGGGGTCCTGTTTATCCAGCAAAGTTCTCCCTGAGGCAGGGAAATAATTGTATTAAGCAATCGAACTAGTGTAATAATGGCTAATATTTACTGAGCACTCATATGCTAGTCTCTATTTTAAGTTTTACATAAAAACAAACTTAATCCTCACACAACTCTATAGAGTAGGTATGATTATTACCCCCACTTTACACATGAAATGTGGGAAAAAACCTAAAAGGTGAAGTAGCATGCAGAGGTGGCTGTGAACCCAGGACGTCTTGCTTCAGAGCCCAACTTGACCACTGGCTCTGTTGCTTCTGGTTGCTCACAATTAAGTGCTTGGTGTCCAGGTTGCATTCTATAACAAGTCCTGTTCCCCCAAAGTGGGGTCTGTGCCCCAGCAGCATAGGCATCCCCCAGGAGCATGGCAGAAATGCAGACTCAGACCCACTGAATCAATCTGCACTTTAATAAGATCTCCAGGTCATTTTCTGCACACAGGCACTGCATTGTCTTGAATGATCCCCCCCCCCCAAAAAAAAATCAACCTCTTGCCTATTTCAATTGTCCTTCATTGAAAGCTTGCTGAGAAGTAAACAGGAAATGGAAGTGATGAACAGGGCTGATCAAATTAAATTTAAATCAACACAGGGAATAATTACATGTCAAACATTAGTGATTGACCAATCTGTCCTATCTTCTTCCTGTTCCTACAGGTAAGGTCCAAGTTGTCACCCACCTGAACTATTAAATAATCTAACTGGTCTCCTACCCCTAATCACATCCTTTCTGCTACCAGAGATAGTGTCCCGGAACACAAATTGGACATGGGCTTTCTGCTTTGCAGATGCATCTGACTGGCTACTGAGCATGTTTTTAGTGTAGAACTCAAATTCTACAACCTAATTTACTCCCAGTTTCTTTACGTTCCACTCTGTTTAAATTATCAAAACTGCTGCCACTCTAGGCTTCCTGTTGTTTGGTTCTTAAGCCATACTTGCCGACCTCCACATTCAGCTCATGCTTTCCCTTCCCAGAATGCTCTTCTCTGTGAGCCAAATACTGTTTATTTTTCACAGTTGAGTTTATAACCCTTTTCTGTAAAAGCTTTTCTTACCCATTTCCTTCATTCAACAAATAATACAAGGACTGTCCAAAAAAAATCTAGCCATGTAATATGAAAAATAGAGGTATTCATGGCTGGATTTTTTTTTCTGGACAATCCTTGTATATTGAGCACCTATTACCCAGGCACTGTTTTAAATACTTGGGATATATCAGTGTACAAAACAAAGCTATTTGCCTTGGTTGAGTTTATGTTTTATTGTAACTGGGTGAAGGGAGGGGCTGCTAAAGCAGGGGGCTGCCAGGGCAGCTGTAAATAAGCTGGCAAGGCACCTCTCATATTTCCCTTCATCTCCTTTCTGTTCTGGAAGCTAGGGGGAAAAGGCTGACATCGATATAATTAGCACTAATGGACTAATTGACAAGAATGGAAGCTGCAGGCTGGTGGATGTGGGTAATTAGAGATAATGGGCCATGGTTCAAGGGGAAGAGAGACCCTCCTGTCAAATACTAGTGAAGATATAAATACAGAAGGAGGGCGAAAAGACTTAGGCTTTTTGGTGGGGGAGTTTTTTTTGCAGAGCGCTATGGATTAGGAATGCTTAGGCCAGGAAGGTTTGTTTTGTTTTTGTTTTTTAAGGAAAGGTAAGTGAGGCCAGGAAGGTTTGGCAGAGAACTCTTGATCAGAGTGCTTTTCAGCCTCGGAGGTTTTTGCAGAGAGCTCTTGATCAGTAGGAAGCAGCCAGCTAGGCCTGCCAAGCACAGCAGCCAGTTGGTGCCTGGGCCTGGGAGTATAACCGAAGACAGACAGACAGACGGCTGGTAGTAAGGGGAGCACATGTTCACAACTGGAATCGTTGGGCTGGAAGATGAGAGAAGGCCACTCTGCTTCTATGGAGGTCAAGATCTGCCTGAAGGAATGAGTACCAGTTGCCTGTACTTCCCAGAGGATGGTGAATAGACAGAGGGCTGAGACGATTCTCTCCTTTTTGCTTGGGCCTTTTTGGATTTTACTTTCTATTGCTTCAGGGATCTGCATGGAGGATCATTCTGCAGCCGCCTGTCTTCTCCAAAGGATGGCATTGTTAAAAGGGAGAAAGGAGCCTGGTGCAGCCTAGGACAGGTCTGGAGGTTGCTACAGGGTTATTTATCTTTGGATGTTTAAAAGTTATGTAACTTTGAAATAAAGACTCCTTCCTTTTTTCCACCCAACCTACGCCTTCTCAGGTCACCGGTGCCCTGATAACACTTATTCTATGAGCCAACTCTTGAGTTGGTGTATTGGCTGAACAGCACAGGCAGCATGAGCCCAGACTCAGTTGCTCTCCGGTAACAAGAGGACCCCTAGTGTGGACCCTGAGAAGAAAAATTTATTTGATGTGAGCCCCAAGAAGGAATTTAACTGCTGAGATGGAGTCCTCATGGTCAACCAAGGGCCCACATTTTATAAATAATAAGAGCTTAGTGGACATTTACTGAGAGAAGTTCCTCCTGAACCTTGTATACCAGGAAGAACCTCAGATTGAACTCTCTGCTTTCTGCTGTCTGGGGAAAACCTGGTTTTAGTTATCAGCAGACTGAGCCCTTGCCCTGTTCAGTCAGAACTGCACAATTTTGATATCTCACATAAAACAGACCTAAGAGAACTGGGGTGGGAACTTTCGCTATTGTATCAGTGGAACACAATTTGGGTTGTTCCCTGGGTCTGTCTCTCCAGGGCTGCAATTCCTTTTTGCTCAAATAATTTTATTCTTAGTCTAAAATTCATTTTGTTTTACACTAGGAGCTCATCAGGAGTTGGACAGATTAATATATTTAGTATTATAAAATACTGGTAAATTGTGATTCTATAAGAGCTACCGGTAATGCTGAAGGCAAATAAGAAGAGTTTGTGGAGTTGGACAAAAACTGTACGATAAATGGGAAATGCAGAAAAGGTAGAAAATAAAACTTAAACTGCATAGATCGCACTTTATATCCAGTGATTAATTCTGGTTCCAGAGTTAGGCTCTTGGCTTGTTACCAGAGGGAATGTTTCAAAACGTCTGCTTCCCTCATTAGCTCCCTGGCCTGATTCCCCACTGTGGAGAGGGTTAGGCCCGAGTTGGACTCACTGAGTTGCGCATGGCCCGCGCCCTCTATTGCCAGGCCTAGGGGTCACCTCAGCCTGACAGCAACCCAGCTGGAGGGGCCCGAGTTGTGTCTGGCCGCCGTCCCCCCCGCACCCAACGGCGTCGAATACCTCAGCCCTGGCGACGGTGGGTGACCGGGAGTGCAGTCCTTCGGGCTGCAGGGGGCGCTGTGCGCGCCCTCGGGCTCGGCCGCAAGCGCAGCTCTTGTTTAAAGGGCCGGCGGAGCACGTGGCTGGGACGCAGCTCGCGGCCTCCGGGCCGGAACTCCAGGGCCCCGCAGCTCGGCTCCGCCTCTGCCGCTGCCTGCGCACTGCGCCGACCGCACCGGCAGGCCCAAGTTGAAAATCCGAGAGAGCGACACGGGCAGCCATGACCGAGGAGGCGCCCGCCCGGGTAAGCGCCCTTGCGCGCGGACTCCCAGACGGGCCTGGGCCGCGTCCGCGTGAGCCCGGCGGCGTGGAGCTGCCTCGGGCGTGGCCGCCTCCTCACCGCCTGCGTCCCCGGCCCGCGCCTCTGCGTCTGGCCCACTCTCTCCGCCGAGCCGCCCTTCTGTGGCGTCGGCGCCCGCATTCAGACCGAGCGACCAGGCGGCCCAAACACTAGGCCGGCAGCGGGGCGCGGTGAGCGGCCCCGACGGCACCGGACAGGCTGGGCTTTCTAGTAACACTTGAGATGATACGCCTTGCATTGGAAGCGGGTGGCCGGTTCCCCCATCCTTTGTCTCCCTGGCGGTTCAGCGGCCCCAGAGGCACGCAGGGAGGGCAGGGTCCCTAGCCCCATTCGTTTCTGACAACTGGAGTCTGAAGCTCAGGGAAGGGACTTGCTCAAGGTAGCTCACCCCGTTGAGGCCAGACCAGGACTTTGGAATTAGACCCCTTTAAGGTACCCAGTTTTACCCGCGAGAAAGGTATTGAATGCTGTTTACAAAAAGGATTGCAGGTGGGTCGTTTATTTTAAAGATCATGTAGCGCATTTTAGAGTGTTGTCTGATGATGTGCATTATGCAAGGTTAGGAGAAAACAATCCTTTGGCCGTTTTGGACACAGTAAGAAAACACTTGTAAAGAGTTCTAGAAATTGTATCTACTATTAATACAGCTCGTTGAATTTTGTGGAAACCCTTTTTTTCCCCTGAATGCTTCGTAAAGAGGAACTTTCCCTTCCCGTTAATGAGCAGTTTGGTGTATGCTTCCCCGAGTGCAACGGAGAGAAAGGAGGTGTCAGTTCTGCAGGTTTATGGCCCTGTTCACTGGGGGGAGCCCCTGGGAAAGCCTCTTTGTAACTGTACAAGTGACAACTGCAGTTCCCAGCTAGCCCAGGACCCCTCCCTCAGCACTCTTTCTGACCCTACCCACCCACTCCTTTTTCTCTACTCTCTTGCAACACTTGAGATTCCAAGAAAAGCTTCCCAAACAGGACTGATTTGCTCTCAACTTTTGTTAGCCCATGGGCATTGCACTCATGTTTATTATGACTATTTCTATACAGAATTTTTCTCCTGGAGAAGAAAGAAAGCCATGTAATTTTTCTGCATCTCCACTGTACCTTTACTATAACAGGAGTTCAGCAGTTGTTGAATGAATGTATTTAATTGTTTAGTCATTAATTCAGTGGGTATTGATTATCGGCTGTGAATGAGGTACTCTTAAATTCTGGGACTACAGCAGTGAATGAAGACTCAAAGAGCTTACATTCTTATGGGGAAACCATCACACAGGCAGACACACAGTCATCATAGGTTAGTAGCGCTATGAAGGCGCGGGGGGCGTGGCTAACGGGCCTATTTCAGATGTTGGCCAGTGTGACGGTCTCTATGAGATGATGTTTGAACTGGATGCTGGTATGAGAGGAAGCCAGGAGTGCAGAGAGGTGCAGGAAGAGCTAATGCAAAGGTGCAGGAGAGCTGGGTGTGTCCTACAAGACCAAGAAGGCCCAGGTAGCCAGAGTAGTAAATCCAAGAAGATACAAAGTCAGGGAGGTAGGCTGCAGTGTGGTGAGAAGTTCAGATTTTATAGTAGATACACGGGGGAGCTATTGAAGAGTTTTAAGCTGAGAATTAACATGAACTCGTCTATGTTTTTGAAAGATTACTGACCACCCTGTTCTGGGAAGCGTATTGTGGAGGCCAAGGGTGAAGTGTGTAAGTCGTTTGGGTGGAATTGTAGTGGCTCAGGTGAAAAGTGATCAGGACTTGAACTAGGTGATGACAATGGAGAAGAAAAAGGTGGATTTCCGATCATTTCAAAAGTTAAATAGATTGGACTGAAGGATGAGTGAAATGGAGGGGTGAGATGTCCATTCATCTTTCCAACAAGGTTTTTAGTAAGATGCCCTGGGGCTGAGGCCATTGTGCTTGCTCAGGGCAGTCTTGTCCATCCGGCATCAGGGTGAGCTGAGCACTTCAGAAGCTCTTTTCAAGGTGCAGAAGGACAGTGGAGTGAAAGAGGTGAAGCAAAAAGGCCACAGGAACTTTTTTATACTGCATTTCTGAGCCAGACCCATCATCTCAGCTGCATCAACGTAGGGCTCATGTTCATTAAGTACTTAACACAGGCTAGACATTGTACCAAGTGCTTTTTACCAAATTGTGTCATTAATTCTCACACTCATATCATTTAGGTAATCTTCTTAGCTCCATTTTCTAGATGCAGAAGTGAAGTTGTAAGATGTTTAAGAAAACTTGCCCCAAATCGGCCAGCTTGTGAATGGTAGAGTCACTAGATTTACCCAGGCTGACTGCAGAGCTCATGTTCTCCTCTGTGCTTCATTCAAAGCCTGTCCCTTCATTTTCAGAGGAGACTTAAGACCCAAGAAGGGAATCCCCTACCTGAGACAGCAGATACTTTCTCTCTTTGGCTATGTTTTTCTTCCTGTTTCCTACTTAAAATACCTTGGTTTAGCCAGTATCTCCTGTCCCTGAGGCTGGACTTCTAACTGATGTCCCCACCTTCCCATTCCCCACACCAGCAGTCCCCAGTCTATTTTGCACCAGGGACCAGTTTTGTAAAAGACCGTTTTTCCATGGGGTGAGGGGTTGGGGGAGAGTACCTGTGCGTGTGCAGTTCACAATAGGGTTCATGCTCCTCTGAAAATCTCATGCTGCTGCTGATCGGACAGGAGGCGGAGCTCAGGTGCTTCATGCGAGCTCTAGGGAGTGGCTGTAAATACTGATGAAGCTTTGCTTACTTGCAGGCTGCTCTCCTGCTGTGCAGTCCAGTTCCTCACAGGCCAGAGATTGGTTCCAATCTGTGGCCTGGAGGTTGGGTACCCCTACCCCACACCACTGCCTGACCCTCAAGATCCCAGATGGGACTTGACCTGGGACGGTGCCATTGTGAGGTTTCTTTTTGAGGTGGACAGTTTGATTGTATAATTCTGATAACATCTTTCCATTCTCCTCTTGTGGACAGACCCCAGAGAAGGACAAACAAACAGGAGACGAAAGGCCTTCAACACCTCCTTTGCCCCAGTCAGCTGCTGAAAAGAACTCATACCTCTACTCCACGGAGATCACACTGTGGACAGTGGTGGCTGCCATCCAGGCCTTGGAGAAGAAAGTGGATTCCTGTCTGTCCCGCTTACTGACTCTGGAGAGACGGACGGGGACAGCGGAGAAGAAGCTGGCTGACTGTGAGAAGACAACCTTGGAGTTTGGGAACCAGCTGGAGGGCAAGTGGGCCGTGCTGGGGACCCTGCTGCAGGAGTACGGGCTGCTGCAGAGGCGGCTGGAGAACATGGAGAACCTGCTGAGGAACAGGAACTTCTGGATCCTGCGGCTGCCCCCCGGCAGCAAAGGGGAGACCCCCAAGGTAACCCTGGGCACCTGGGATGGGGCATCCTGAGGGGCTGTGCCTATAAGTGTAGGCCAATGTTCATGACACATGTGGTTCCAGGTGCCTGTGACCTTTGATGATGTGGCAGTGTATTTTTCTGAGCTGGAGTGGGGCAAGCTGGACGAGCGGCAGAAGGAACTCTACAAGCATGTTATGAGGGGCAACTACGAGATGCTGGTCTCCCTGGGTAAGGCCATGGAGTAGGAATATGGGCCTCTGTTCACAAATTGGCCTCCTAAAGACTGTGTCCTTGCCTTGGTTTCTCTTCTCCTGGTGTTTCTGCATCTCTGTGGGCAACTGGGTGCCAAGTGACTAGTCCTGACCCAACTCTCCATTCTCTCCATTCTGTACACAGATTATGCTATCACCAAACCAGACATCCTCACCCGCATGGAGAGGGGAGAGGAACCTTGTCCTGAAGGTCTCTGGGGCCAAGAGGAGGGTAAAGAGAAGGAGGCAGGATGCCCAAGGAGGCCAGACACTGGTGAGTGGGAGCAAGATGGGGCTCAGCTGGGACAAACTGAACCATGTCTCCACTCTCCTGGGCTTCCCAGACGTGCTGTGAGGCCAGGAAGGGAGCATAGGCCCATAACCCAAAGCGGGCCATACTTTGTCCTAGGCCAACCAGTTGGGGCCAGGGGCAGGGCTTTTGCCTTAGAGCATACAGTGTCTGCCTCTGTGTGAGGGGACAGCAGTACTCACATCACATGGTGGTGTGAGGACCATGTGCGATGGCAGGCATAAAGCAGAGCATTTTGGTAAGTGGGGACTTATTACTAATAGTAATGCTAGTAGCAGCAGCATTATTGCCACTGCCTCCTGCTTCCCCCTCCACCTCTGTTCCCTGACTGTAACCTGACTGTAAAGCCTGTGTTGTACTGGCTTCCCTTTGTGGAAATGGACCCTCTTGGAGGAGGAGCCTTGGGCCAACTTTGTCCCCACAGCTGGTGTGTATAGGACAGTGGTTCCAAATTTGACTGCATATTAGAATCTTCTAGGGAGCTTTAATTTTAAATTAAATTTTAAAAAATAAATAGAAATAGAGAGAATAGTACTGTGAACCTCCAGACTGTCATCACCTAGATTCAACAACAATAAAAAGTTTGCCACATTTGCTTCATCTCTTTTTTTCTAAACATCAAAATAGTGTTACTCCATAGATTAACATCTAATACCTAGTACATGTTCTATTTCCCCCATTGTCTCAAAAATGTTTTCTTTAGGTGTTTGGATCCTATTTCTAGTAAACCAGTTTACATATTTCATTTTGTTTACAAAAAAAATCTATAAAAAGTCTACCCTACCCCAACAGTTTTATTGAGATATAATTAATTTACTATACAATTCATGGATTAAAGTATACAATTCAATGTTTTTACTATACTCACAGAGGTTTGTGACTATCACCACATTCTAATTTTAAACCTTTCTTCTCTAACCTAAAAGAAACCTGTAGCTGTTAGAGATAACTTCCTGTTTCCCTTCCCCTATTTCTCAGCTCTAGGCAACCACTAAGCTGCTTTCTATCTCTATAAATTTGCCTATTCTAAGTATTTCATATAAATGGAATCATACAATATGTTACCTTTTGTGTCTGCCATCTTCCTCTGAGCATGTTTTCTAGGTTTACCAATGCTGTAGCATGTATCATTATTTCATTCATTTTCATGGCCAAATAACATTCTGTTGTATAGATATGCCACATTTTGTTTCTCCATTCATCAATTGATGAGACATCCTTACCTCCCCCCTTTTAATGTCATTTATGTGTTGAAATTTTAATACTTTTTAAATGCCATTTTTTGCTACGTTATGGATTTGGTGTCATTTAACATGTTCTTTTTTCTCCATTTCTTATAAACTGGTAGGTAGATCTAGAGGCTTATTTAGATTCAGGTTCAATCTCATTGGCAAGTCTACTTCAAAGGTGCTGCTGTGTACATCCTGCTTCAGGGCATCAGGAGCCACAGGGTGCTCCTGCTGCCTTTTTGTGATCGTCAGCCTTCTCCTCCTGCTGTGCAGTTCCCTACCAGCTTTTCACCTAATGATTTTCATAGTCACTGAAGATTTTGCTCAGATTAGTTATTTCGTTAGGTGTTGCAAAATGGTGAGATTCTGTCATTACTTCTACACTGAGTAGCTGAAATACTTTTTCTAAAAAACATTTTATTGTTTTAAGAGGTGTGTGTGTGTGAGAGAGAGAGAGAAGGGGCGAGAGCCCAGAGCAGTCTCCATAGTTGTACATCATTAGTTGTGACATGGTTTCATTCCACACAGGTGACTGTGGCCCATGAGGGCAGGAACCAAACTGGGGACCTCCTGCATTGGAAGCGAGAACCTTTACCACTGGGCCATCTTGGCAGTTACCAGTTGCACCGCAGTTCAGCATATGGGGTTTGCACAGGCCAGGGCTAGGAATCGCGTGCCAGACCTTGTGATTGCAAGGGAAGCACTCAGCCACTGAGCTATCCCGGCATCCCCTGAAATTCTTTCATAAAGAATAATTTCTCTAATTAGCTCTTTCAGTTGCCCTGAGATACTGTCTGTACAGAAAAGGCAAGATAGATGCTTAGTTCTTTTCCCTCATCAGAATGAACAGTTGCTGCCTTGGAAACCTTCAGAGATGACCAAAACTTGGGCTTTTAAAAAATTTATTATTATGACTTCATAGAATGTTGAATATTTTATGTATGCCAATCCTTTGCAGCCACTATTTTCATGCTTAATTGCCTCATCTTTAGCTCATGGGAGTCCCTTCAAGTTGGCCCATAGGTCATTTTATTGTAACCTGTGAGAATAACCCACAAAGAGTGCCAGATATGATAGCCGAATTAGGCATCTTTATTGAAAAGCTGGTGACCACGGAGGACTAGTGTCTCTCAAAGACCTGTGGCCCCGAATGCAGATAGTGAGGGGTTTATAAAGGCAAAAACCACATACAGTGGGATTAGTTTCTGATCTTAATTCTAAATAAGGTAAATAGTTGGTGTAATTGCAATTGCGGTTAAGCGAACACCTGGGAACAATGTGGCCATAACATGTAGTAGAACATTTTTGGTACTTGTATAGGGAAGTAATAAAGGCAATGAAAAATTACGAGAGTCGGCGAAGGGGAACTGGAAAAATCACAGAGGGGGCTAATGGCACAATAATGGAAAGTACAATAGTATGTGCAGAATGCCAGGTAGAAGGGCTACCTGCAGAATATCAAGTACGGTATTTATTATAACATTCCACACTGGTTTTATGGGAGATTCAAATCATTGATTCTATGGGGATAGTGTCAGGGTCTCTGGAATGTCTTATAAAGAGTGATATTGAGTACGTAAGGCCTTGAGTTTAACAGAATCTATATGGGTCCTTATAAATTGGAGGAGACAGTTGAGGATACAAGGGCCAAATAGCATTAACAGGAGGAGAATTATCAGGGGCCCTATCATGCTATATAGTAAAGTAGTTAACCAAGGGGACCAGGAAAATAGTTGTTGGAATCAGCTTTCAGAACTTTCTAAAGCCTGTTTTTTCTTTTCTGTATTTTTACTAACCAGAGCAAGGCTTTCCTGTAAGACCCCAGATCTATTAGCATAAAAACAACATTCTTCTCCTAAGGCTGCACATAATCTCCCTCGTAATAAGAGGAGATCCAGACCTCGTCTGTTTTGTAATACCGTTTCTGCTAGGGGTGGCATCTAGGGAACCTGGAGGTTCACCTAGAGATGGGCACCGGTGGTGCCTTCTGTGAGTTCCCATCCATAGTGGGTTGGCAAAAGGGGTGGTTGCCTAACAGATAAGGTCTGGGGGATTAGGAATATGAATGCGAGGAGCGTGAGAGTCTCAGCTTTAGAGGGTTGTCTGGAGGAACAGTGGCCTTCCATTCTGCGGGCACAGGCTTGATCTGGGAGTGGTGTAGCCAGGCAGAGAGTCCATCCAACTTGACGGCTGTGGGGGTGGTGAGGATAACGGTGTACGGTCCCTTCCAGGGAGGGGTGAGCCCTGAAGTGGACTTTTTGACGAGGACTGAGTCACCGGGCTGGAAGGAGTGTGCAGGTTCTGAAGAGGGCATAGAGGTGATGTCCTGGAGGGCTTTATGGAGTCCCTGTTGGGTTTCCTGGAACGCCTGCAAAGACTTGAGTAGGGAGTGGTTATGGATTTCCGCCTGCAATTCCTCTCTAAGCTTAGGGAGTATAGGAGGGGGTCTCCCAAACATGATTTCATAGGGGGAGAATCCCTGTCTGTAAGGAGTACATCAAGCCCTTAAGAGAGCCAGTGGGAGTAGGTTGGTCTAGTTTTCACTGGTTTCTAGAATGAACTTGGTAAGTGTTTCCTTTAAAGTCCGATTCATTCGTTCTACCTGACCTGAGCTTTGTGGCCTGTAGGCACAGTGCAATTTCCAATTAATGTTCAAAATCTTGATAAGGTTCTGGGAAATTTGGGCTGTGAAAACCGGACCATTATCAGAACCTAGGACTCTGGGGAGACCAAAACAGGATATTATTTCTTGGAGTAGTTTTCTAATTATCGTGATGGCAGTATCAGAGTGGGTAGGGAAAGCTTCGACTCAACCTGAATAAGTATCTATGAAAACTAGGAGATACTTATATCCTCCTGCTGGGGGCTTAACCTCAGTGAAGTCTTAATTCCCAGTGTTCCCCTGGGGAGTTCCCTCGAGCTTGGATCCCCAGGGGGGCCTGATGGTGTGGCCCAGCATTCATCTGGGCACAGGTAGCACACCTAGATGTGACATCAGAAATCAAAGTATTTCGATGGGGGATGTAATACTTAGGCCGTAGGAGTTCAGCTAGTTTGGACGTTCCTCAATGTGTAGTCTGGTGTATCTGAGTGATCAAGTTTCGAATCAAAACCTCAGGGACCAGAACATGTCCATCGGGCAGGATCTGCCACCCAGTAGCTTCTTCTTTAGCCTGGAATTGTAGAGCAAGGTTAATTTCTTCCGTGGTGTATGAGGGCGAAGGTGGCAGAGTGGGGGCTGGTAGGGATATCAGGACTGGTGATGGCCCCACTGGTTTTAGGGCCTCCTGGCGGGTGGCCTCATCGGCAGCCCGGTTTCCTTGGGCCTCTGGAGAGTCCCCTTTTTGGTGGCCTTTAGGGCCAGGATTCCGTGTTTGTTTTTAATGTCGTTTCCAGCTGAGGTGAGAAGTCCCCTTTCCTTGTAGATGGCCCCGTGGCCATGCGCAGTCACAAATGCGGACCTGCTGTCCGTGTAGATGGTGACAGCTTTCCTTTCTGCCCATTTTAGAGCTTGTATCAGGGCGATGAGTTCTGCCTTTTGGGCAGACGTCCCATGGGGGAGGGCCTGTGACCTAATGGTGTGTCACAGAGTGACCACTGCGGCTCCTGCATACCTGACCCCATCAATGACAAAACTGCTACCATTGGTGTACAGTACCTCATCCAGCGTTTTCAGGGGGACATCTGTGAGGTCCGGCCAGGTGGTCTGGATGATGTTGAGAATTTCTAGGCAGTCGTGCAGGGGTTCCTCCAGGTGGTTGTCCGGGGGGAGACTAGCAGGTTGATCCAGGAGCAGCGCTTGATACTGGGTGATGTGGGCACTTGAGACCCATTTCCCTGGGGTGCTCTGGAGGAGGGCCTCAGCCTCCTTGACAAGCAATGCCATGGCGGCTATGGCCCGGAGACAGGCTAGCCAACTGGCTGCCACAGGGTCCAATCTTTTAGATAAGTAAGCAATGGGCCTGTTCCAGGGCCCAAGAATCTGGGTTAGGACTCCCTTTGTGATGCCCCGTACCTCATGCACAAAGAGGTAAAAAGGCTTAGTAACATCTGGCAGAGCCAGTGCTGGGGCGGAGATGAGAGCCTCTTTGAGTTTCTCAAAAGCCTGTTGCTCAACTGGAGTCCAGTTTAAGGGTTGATTTTCCCCTGTACATGCATATAATGGCTTCGCAATTTTAGCAAATCCCAAGATCCATAGCCTGCAATATCCTACAGCTCTAAGGAATTCTCAGACCTGCCATTTAGTGGCAAGTGTGGGGATCTATAAGACTGCTTTTGTGTGGCTGGGGGACAGAACCCTTTTCCCTTGTCTTATAATGTAGCCCAGGTAGGTCACCTCAGTGGAACATAATTGTGCCTTTTTGGCTGATACCCTATATCCCAGAGTTTGAAGGGTATTTGAAAGGGCTTCTGTAGCCTCTTTACAGTCTGGTTTTGTCTCCGTTGCCAGCAGGAGGTCATCTACATATTGTAACAGAACAGTGGGGATATTGGGCCCAAAAAGGGACAAGGTCCTGACTCAAGGCCTCATCAAATGGAGTGTGTGAGTTCTTAAATCCCTGAGGCAGTCGTGTCCAAGTGAGTTGCCCTGAGACTTCAGTGTCTGGGTCAGTCCATTCGAATGTGAATAGAGGTTGGCTTATGGGGGCCAGAGGGATGCTGAAGAAGGCATCTTTCAAATCCAGCACTGTATAATAATGATGTGCTAGAGCAAGGAGGCTGAGGAGGGTGTAAGGATTGGGAACCATCGGGTGTATAGTTGTGACCCATAGGTTCACTTCCCATAAATGCTGAACAGGCCTATAGTAATTAGTCCCTGGCTTTAAAACTGGGAGCAAAGGGGTGTTCCAGGGGGACTTATATTTGGTGAGGATTCCTACATCCTTTAGCCTCCAGATGTGGGGGGCAGTTCCCTTCCTGGTATCTTGGCTTATGGGGTATTGCCTTACCCAGATGGGTGTAGCTGTGCCCAAGAATTGGATGACGATTGGAGCATGATGTTGAGTCAGTCCTGGTAGGTTGTTTTCTGCCCAGACTCCGGGAAATTTGGTCTGCAGTTGGTGCAAGTAGTTGTTCTGGATGATGGAGGTGGCATCTGGTTCCTCAGTGGGTGGTGCATCCTGGAAAAGATACTCCTCCAACAAAGGACAGATGTTAAAATTTTGACAGTCTGTGAGACTGTGAGATGGGCTTGGTTTCCCTTGAAGGAGATTGTGGCCTGAAGCTTCCAGAGGAGATTTCTTCCCCAAAAAGGGTAAGGGCAGTTTGGTATTACCAGAAAGGAGTGAGTAACAGTATTTTGTCCTAGATTTACAGTCTGTTGGGAGGTCCAAAGGCGGGTGGTTATTTTTCCTGTGGCTCCCTGGATGGAAGTCTTTTTGGTGGTGAGCAGTCCCATCGGCTGGTTCAAAACCGAGTGTGTAGCTCCTGTGTCTACCAGAAAAAATAACTGGTGTGCCCCTATCTGTAAAGTGACTCTGGGCTCCTGGGGGCTCAAGTAATAGGAGCCGGGCTCCCCTCAGTTTTCTTCCCCTATATTTAGTACCTTTGTGGGTGGGCGAAATCCCTGTGCGTTCTTTTTCCTTTCAGGGCATTTTTCCAGTGTCCCTCTCTCTTACAGTAAGCACATTGGTTCCTACCTAAGGAGGGTGGTTATTTAATCTGGGATTTCCTTGGTGGGGGGTCCCCTGGGGTGTGAAATCCCTGTTTCCTGTAGGGCAGATATAACAGCCTTAGCCATCCGTTTTTCCTGTGGGCCCCCATTATTATCCCTAATATTGTATATTTTCTGGGCAATTTCAAGTAATTGGGAGAGATTCATCCCCTGAAATCCATCTAATTTCTAAAGTTTCCATTTTATGTCAGGTGCTGATTGTGAGACAAAAGCCAGATTAATGGCCCTCTGGCTTTCTGGGGCTTCCCGATCAATGGGAGTATAGGTTTGATAACCCTCCTGGAGCTGTTCCAGAAAAGCAGTAGGTGTTTCCTGAGGGCCCTGAATAATTTCACTAACTTTTGATAAGTTTGTGGGCCTTGTAGCGGCCGCTCTTAACCCTGCCAAAAGAAGCTGGTGAAAAGTGTCTAGGGCACATTGACCTTCCTTCTCAAAACATATATATTTGATTACGTGCAAAATATTCATATCAATCAGCATCCATAACCCTCTGAACCTTAGTTTTTACTGACAACTGAAAAGCAAAAGTTAGCATTTCCATTAGTAAATTTATAAACATATTCTATAACTTCTAGAGGCTTAAGTTTTGTTGATAATATCTCATATATAACATTTCGGAAGATGTTTATAAACAATTTTTTTTTAATCTTTTAAACGCTGGTGATAAAAGAGAGGACTTTAAAATTCAAACTAGCCTTAGTAAACATCTTCCTAGATCACATGATCCTGAGAAGAGCCTGGGATTTTATTTAAGTCATTAACTTCTTAAAGCCAATTAAACATTACAATCTGGCAGCACCATCCAGAGACAGAGACATCATTACATCATTTTATATATAAGCATATATAGACATCAGCTCATATGTATAAACAGAAGTGTCAACAATTGCGAGGACGAGATTTCCCTGCAGTTAATTCCTAACGTGGGAGGCATCGTACTCGGTTAGTCACATAGAGTAGGTTGAGGCTGAGCCAGGTGACGCTTTTTTAATCTGGTCTTACTTGAGGGGCCAGGACAGTGGGTCCTGGCATCATCCCCTCCTGTGGCTCAGTTTCCTGACCACCAAGTTTCTGTGCTACATTCCCAAACATGGGTGTCATGACCACCTAAAAAGTTGCTGGTTGCTGGGATCCCCCATTATGAAAATAAAACTAATGATATAGACAGAGACGAGAGACAAAATACAAAGGACCTTGGGAGTTAGTTGCAACTGATAAGGGCTGGTGAAGTAAGAGAAGAGAAGTAAGGAAAGAGCAGAAATCTCAAGCTGGTACCCTGACTGGCTGTAGACTCAGGCAGCCAGAACAAGAGACCTTTGGGACCCACTGCGGAGTGGCCACAGCCAGAGTCCCTCAGTTGTCTCACGGTCCCCTGCCATGTGCACGCACCAGTCTGAAGAATTTCCAGAAAGGGAAAACGATCAGGAAAAGGCCAACATTCCCAGAGTATACAGCTTGGGGGATTGACCAAATCCATCCCGTTAAGCCTGTCCTCTGAGTCTTGAGGGCGGCAGCCGCGCTAATCGCAATTATGTGGCTGACAGAGGCCTGCTGTTGTTAACAGAAGAGAGTATATTTTAGGGGGAGAGAAGTGCATAAGACTCCCTTGAAAAAGGAAGTCAAAGATTCAGGTCAGAAGGGAAAAAACAAGAGATGTCTCCAAGCAATTAAACAAGAAGACAAAAGTGGCAAGACTGACAAATCACATCTGTAAATTAATTTATATGGTTTTAGACAGACAGAACAGAGATCACAGAAATACTCTACCAGGATTCTCAGGTGATGTCTCGGCATGAGAATCTGCCCGGGGGAGTCTGACCACGTCCGGTTCTCCCTCCGAAGCCCCAATGGTAAGGTGACTAGACGTCCCGCTCTTGGTGGGACAGTCCCGATTTTTAACAATCTGTCCCGTGTCCCGCGGCGTTTTAAAAAAGTCCCGATTTGTGGAAAGAATGCATGACAAGCTAGGGAATGGCAGGAGATAGACCAAATTTTTAATCAAGAACCCCCCCACCCCCCCCACCCCACCCCCGGTCAATGGTGTCCCGCTTTACCGATGTTAAAATCTGGTCACCATACAATGGCCCAGTCCCCAGGAACAGACAAAAGTAAAGAAAATCCCTTTACTTACCTCAGGAGGTGAAACAGGTAGACTCCGTGTAGATTTGGGGTTGAGTGTCTCCTGGTCAGTTGCCAAACCCTTTCCCAGGGAGTCTGGAGACCTGGAACATCATCAGGTGGCTCCTTCCCTTGAGTCCCTGAATGGGGGCAGCCCCCCAGGAGAGGCTCCTGGTTGCCCTGTGGGCATCTCACTGGGGCCTCCAAATGTTATAACCCACGAGAATAACCCACAAAGAGTGCCAAGTATGAGGGCTGAATTAGGCGTCTTTATTCAGAAGCCGGTGACCACAGAGGACTAGTGTCTCTCAAAGACCCGTGGCCCCGAATGCAGATAGTGAGGGGTTTATAAATGCAAAAACCACATCCTGTTTGGCCTAATTCTGAACAGCAAAGCATTGTACAGAAGCCAGAGCAGACAATGGAATTAGCTAGTTTCTGATCTTAATTCTAAATAAGGTAAATAGCTGGTGTAGTTGCAGTTGCAGTTAAGTGAACACCTGGGAACAGTGTGGCCATAGGGTGCAGTAGAACATTTTGGTACTTACATAGGGAAGTAACAAAGGCAATGAAAAATTACAAAATTGGCGAGGGAACTGGAAAAATCAAAGAGCGGGGCTAGTGGCTCAATAATGGAAAGTACAATAGTATGTGCAGAATGCCAGGTAAAAGGACTACCTGCAGAATGTCAGGTGTTCATTGTAACAATTTTGCTGTGCCTTCGGTGGTTTTCAGACACCAGAAGATGTTCTGGAGTCGTCTTATGTGTTTCCTGCCCTAGGCTTGGAATAAAAATTTCTCCAAGTGGGGAAGCCAGGATGGCTCAGCGGGTTAAGCGCTCGCTTTGAAGCCCTGAGACCAAGGATCAAATCCCGGCCCTGGCCCGTGTGGACTCATATGCTGAACTGAGGTGTGCTTTCCATGCAGGAGGCCCCCAGTTCAGCTCTTGGCCCCTGGTTCAGATCCTGGCTTGAGGGGACATGCCTCCTCCCATGCAGGAGGCCCCCAACCCAGTTCCTGCCCTGCACAGCCACTACTCACCTATGTGGAACAAAACCATGTCAAAAACTAATGACATACAACTATGGAGACTGCTCTGTACCCTTCTCCTTCTTCGCACCTCCCATGTGAGAGGCCCTCTGCCTGTTTCTCTCTCTCTCTCTGACTCTGTCAAAAAATAAATCTTAAAAAAAAAAAATTTTTTTTTTCTCAAAGAAGTTTTGATTTCTTTCAGTAACGAATGATATTTAGAGACTACAATATGAGTGCCAGTAGTTGGTAATTTCTGACATTACTTCTAAGGCTTTTCAGAAAATACATATTTTTGAAAAAAACAAAAGAGTTCACACTGGTATTTCTAATTCAGATTTGGTGTTCTTTCATTTTATGCTTGTATATCACTTTTACATGGAAATCCTAACGATATTGTCATAATTGCTTATTTGTATTTTCTCATTCCAGTGCTATATTTCATTCTCCTATAATATCTTAAAATTTCAAAATAATAAAAGCCAATATTAATACTAACAATTAGACTTTTGATTGAAATCTGAGACTTTTTGCAGCTCTTTTTGTCCTCTAAATGCATTTCATTCAGGAGTTATAGACAAAATAATGCCTTTTAAAGATTTATTTTTATTGGTTTTTGACAGACAGAGAGACATAGAGACAGAGAGAAGGGGGAGGGCCCAGAGCAGTCTCCATAGTTGACAGCATTAGTTTTCCATATAGTTTCACTCCACAGGTGGGCACAGGGCTGCACAGGGCAGGAACTGGGCTGGGGGCTCCCACATAGGCCCCAGCAAGAACTGAACTGGGGGCACACCCCAGTTCAGCATGTGGGTCCCCATGGGCCAGAGCTGGGATTCGATCCCTGGTCTCCGGGGCTGCAAAGCAAGCGCTTAACCTGCTGAGGCATCCCAGCTTCCCCCAAATAATGCCTTTTATAGTCACTTGAAATAATTATTTTCTCTGTGGTTAGGGCACCAACTCAATATACATTTAAATTCATTTGTTTCCATTTGCCTTTTAGATTTTTAAAGATATTCTTATTACTTTTTGATTTAACTTAACTTTTTGAATATGTAAGACATGTTATGTTTGCAAAATCAAAATAATTTCACAGGATACATTCAGAGAAGTCTTATTTCCATTCTTGTCCCCTCCTTCTCTATATAGATAATCATTTCTACTAGTTTCTTGTTTATACTTCCTGTGTTTCCTCTTGAAATATCAGTAATATAGATAGATGTTTGTATTCCCCATCCCTGTCTTACACAGTTTGTCCTAAAAATCACTTCATGTAGGTATGTAGAGATCCTCAGTTATTTTGTGTATGTAGAATGTTCCACGATGTGACATACTGTAGTTTACTTAACCACTCCCCACTGATGGACATTTGGGGTATTTCCAATATTTTGCTGATATAAATAATGCTGTAAGGGAATACTTTGTGAATAAGTAAGGCAGTTCATACTTTGCTAATGTATTTTTGGAATAGACTCCTAGAAGCTTGACTATTGGGTCAAAGGTAAATGAATATTTAATTTTTCAAGAGTTTATCACCAAATTACCCTTCATAGGGGTTGTATCATTCGCATTGCCATCAGCATTGTGAAAAAGGGTCTCTTTCCCCACAGCCTTTCCCACAGAGAATGTGGTCAAACTTGTAGGATTTTGTCTGCCTAATAGGCAAGGATTTCAGTATAGTTAAACAAACAAAAGAAACCCAGCATTTTAAGATATAGTTTACTCACCATACAATTCACCCACTGAAATTGTACAGTTCAATAATTTCTTTTTTTTTTTTTTTAAAGATTTATTTATTGTTTTTGACACAGAGAGAGAGAGAGACAGTCAGAGACAGAGAGAAGGGGGAGGGCCCCACACAGTCTCCATAGTTGCACATCATTGGTTTTCCACATAGTTTCATTCCACAGGTGGGTGGGGCTGCACAGGGCAGGAACTGGGCGGGTGTCTCGCCCCAGTGAGAACTGAACTGGGGGCACTCCCCAGTTCAGCATATGGGTTCACACGGGCCGGGGCCGGGATTTGATCCACGGTCCCCGGGGCTGCAAAGTGAGCGCCTAACCCACTGAGCCATCCCAGCTTCCCCACAATAATTTCTAGCATATTCATAACATGTGCAACCAGTAAACCCCACAGTCAATTTTAATAACATTTTCTTTACCTCAAAAACAAACTCTATAGCCTTCCACTGTCACCCCCAACCCCTTCCCTGCCCCCGGCCCTAAAGAATGACAAATCTTGATGACAATGGATTTGCATAGTCAATTATGCGGAACAATTTCAAGTAAATGGAATCTTATTACATGGTCTTCTGTCTCTAGCTTCTTTAATTTAGCATAATGTTTTCAAGGTTTGTTCATGTTGTATTGTGTATCAGTACTTTAATTATTTCTTTTCTTTTTGTGGTCAAATTTACATAACCAAATTTACCACCTTGAGGAAGCCTGGAGGGTTCAATGGGTCGAGCGCTAGTGTTGCAGCCCCGGGTTTCAGGAATCAAGTCCCCGGCCCCTGTGGACCCATATGCTGAACTGGGGTGTGCTCCCCACCCCAGTTCAGTTCCTACTGGGGTGCGCCTCTCATTGGGAGGCCCTGGGCTCGCAGGGATGCACCTCCCATGCGGGAGGCCCTCTGCCTGGTTCCTGCCCTGCATGGCCCTGCGCCACCTGTGGAATGAAGCTGTCGAGAACTGATGATGTACAACTATGAAAACTGCTCTGAGCCCTCCCCCTTGTCCCTTTCTCTGTCTCCTCTTTCTGTCAAAAACAATAAAATAAATCTTAAAAATATAAATAAGTAAAATTTACCCTTCTTAACCATGGTTAATTGTACAGTTCAGTGGTTTAAGTACATTCATAATGCTGTGCAGCCATCACTACCATATATCTCCAGAACTCTTGTCATCTTGTAAAACTGAAACTCTGTAGCCATTAAATAATAACCCCTCCTTCTACCCTCTTTTCTAGTCCCTGGCAACCACCTTTCTACTTTTTGTCTTTATGATTTTGACTATTATAAGTACCTAATAAAACTGGAATCATACAGTATTTGTCTTTTTATGACTGGCTTATTTCTTTTAGCATAATGTCCTCCAGGTTCATCCATGTTGTAGCCTGTCTAAGAAATTCCTTTGAAAGGCTGAGTAATATTCTGTTGCCTGGATAGACCACAATTAGTTTATACATTCATCTGAGGACACTTGGGTTATTTCAGTGTTTTAGCTATTGTGAATAACTCTGGTATGATCATTGGTATACAAATACCTCATTGATACTCTACTTCAATTATTTTGAGTATATACTCAGTAGTGGAATTGCTGGATTATATGGTAATTCTATTTTTAAGATTTATTTTATTGTTTTTGACAGAGACAGAAGGGGGAGGGCCCAGAGCAGTCTCCATAGTTGTACATCATCAGTTTTTGACACAGTTTTGTTCCACATAGGTGGGCAGGGGCGGTGCAGGGGGGGAACTGGACTGGGGGACTCCCACATGGGAAGCATGCTCCCTTGAGCCAGGGGCAGAACTGGGGGGCAAGAACCAAACTGGGGGCCTCCAGAATGGGAAGCACACTGCAGTTCAGCATATGGGTCCACACGGGCCAGGACCAGGATTCGATCCTCAATCCCCAGAGCTGCAAAGTGAGCGCTTAATCCTCTGAGCCATCCCGACACCCCCCACTTTCTTTCTTTTTTTTTTTTTTCATTTTATGTCTTACTATTTTATTAATTTTTTTTATTGTTAAATTTAATGGGGTGACATTGGTTGGTAACAATTAGATAGTTTCCAGATGTACAAGTCCACATCACATCACCCATGCATCGCATTATGTGCCTACCACACAGAATCAGCTCCCCCTCCACCACCATATATCTGGTGCCCACTCCCACCTCCCCCCACAACTCTTCCCTCCCTCCTCCTCCCCCCTCTCCAGGTAACCACCAAACTATTGAGTGTGTTCATAATACTGGTGCCCACTCCTACCTCCCCTCCCACTTTCCCTCCCCTCTCCTCCCCCTCCCTCAGGCAATCATCCAGCTATTAAGTGTGTCCATAGGTCTCTGTGTCTGTTATTTTCAGTTTTATATTCCACCTATAAATGAGGTCATATGTTTCCTGATTCTTTCAGTCTGACTTATTTCGCTTAATAAGATGGTCTCTAGGTCCATCCATGTTGTCACAAATGACTGTATTTCATCTTTCCAGCACTTTGTTTCATAGAGGTGATAAAAGTGAACATCCTTACCGTATTTCTAACCTTAGAGGAAAAACGTTCTGTTTTTCACTATTGAATACGATGTTCACTGTGGGTTTTTCATATATGGCTTTTATTATGTTGAGGTAGTTTCCTTCTATGTCTACTTTGTTGAATGGTTTTATCATGAAAAGATGTTTAATTTTGTCAGATATTTTTTGTGCATCAATCGAGATGGTCTTGGTTTTTTTCCCCTTTATTCTCTTTATAATCCATTGATCTAGGTTCATATGTTGCACCATCCTTGCATTCTAGGAATAAACTCCACTTGGTTGTGGTGTTTAATGCGTTAAATATGATGTTAATTTCACTTTGCTAGTTTTTTGTTGAGGATTTTTGCATTGGTGTTCATAAGAGATGTTGGGCTATAGTTTTCTTGGAGTGTCTGTGTATGGTAACAGTATGATTTTAATGGTACCTCTCATTATGAGCATGGTTGAGTATCTTTTTATTTGTTTATAGGCCATTTAACTTTTTATTCTGTGAAATATTTATTCATCTCTTTTGCCCTATGAAGCTTTTTAAAATTATAAACTTCCTAGTCCCACACAGATCTACAGATGAGAATTTTGGGGGTGCTCCTCAGGGGACCCTTATAGTCCAACTTGGTGAGCCACTGTTGTGGCATTCTGAGCCAGGAATCTTGAAAAAGCCAGACCCTTGGCCCTGCTGTGTGACGTGTCTGCTGTGAGCAGTCTGGTACTATCAGATAAGCTACTATGTAGTGCTGTTTTTTACTCTTAGACGTGAAGGCTTTAGCCTATGATCAGTGAAGTCCACTTAATTATCGTACCCTGTGTTTGACCTGATGCCCCAGGTCCCAGTGATTGCATTTACACTTGGCTACCTGGGGTAACTCTGTGTTGTCCTTGGTGTCACTGATTTGTGTTACCCCTATCTCCCTCCATATCCAGAACACATCACCAGCCCAGTGAGTCCTGACCAGAAGGAGCCAAAAGAAAGGCAGGCTCCTGAGCACCAGCAAGACTCAGGAGCAAGAGTACCTGCACCTGGGACAAGCACGGGTGAGTGAGAGCTGCCAGGCAGCAGTGCGAATGGCATCCCAGCAATCAGACACGACCAGCAGCACTGAGAAGTGGTGCTGAGGCTCAAGGGTGCGACAGGCAGCTGGGACCAGCTGAGCTGGACAGGCTTCCTGGAAAAGGGGCCACTGAGACAGGCTTTAGAGGAAGAGTAGATTTTGCTGGGAACAAAGGACATTTCAGTAGAAGACAGTGGTCTGAGCAAAGGTGTGGGTTCCTCAGGTGTGTTGGGGGCTGGGTACACTGGTCCAGCTGGAGTGAGGGGAAGGGCACACAAGAGGAGGTATTTGGGAGGTGCCAGGATAATTCAGCGGTTGAACGCTTGCCTTGCAATCACCATCGTGGTTTTGATTCCCGGCCCTAGCCTGTGCAAAACACCATATGCTGAACTGTGAAACTGATAACTGCCATGATGGCACAGTGGCAAAGGTTGTCACCTCCCAGGTGTGAGGCCCCCAGTTCAGTTCTCACCCCATGCAACCCCACATCCATCTGTGTGGAATGAAGCCATGTGACGATGACGGACAACTATGGGTATTACTGTGGGCCCTCCCCCTTCTCTCTGTCTCTCTCTGTCTTTCTCATTCTCTCTCACCTTCTCTCAATAAAATAAATGTTTTGTTTGTTTGCTTTTTTAAACGAGTGGGCACTGGGCTTCTTACAGTGGTTACAGTAACGGGGTGATGTGTGCCATATACCTAGCATGGTGCCAGCATGTGTGCCCCTCAGTGTCGTCCTTCTGAAGGCCTGTGAGGATGGAGCTCTGGTCTCAGTCACCCCTTCAAATGTTTCATATGCTTCTGTTTGAAGAAGACTCCTCTCCATCCTTTCACCACAATGGAGTACGATTGAGAGGGCCTTATCCTAGCATTTGGCAGATAGTCCAGAGCCTTATGTTCTGTCTCCAGATTACATTTTACTTGTTTGTCTTTCCTATGCCTCCTCCTTCCTGCGGTCCTGACTTTACAGTCTCTGGTTTTTTTCTCTCCAGTTATTTCTGTGCATGTTCCCCGCTGAATATGGGCTCCCTGAAGTTGGAGGTGATACCCCATCCCTTCCCTGTATCCCTCCTTCCCAGCCAGTGTGTAAGGAAAGATAGGACCCACTTACCGTAATTGTCTCTGCTTTGTCTCAGATCTGACATTGTGCCCTAGGGTCCTCCCCAAACCCCCTGTCCTATTGAGGCCTTTCAGTGACACTTAGATTCCAAGGGACCAGTGGTTGGCACCGGCCCACAGAATTGAGGGTGTGGCCTTCACAGCTCTCCTGTCACCTCTAAAGGAGGCTATGGAGTGGGCACCTGCAGTCCCCTGGACAGAGCAGGTGCCCCTCTTCCTGGTCGGCACTCAAGTGTATCCAGGGCCTGCTAGGCGGTGGCTGTGTCACCCTGTAGGAGCCTGGTGTTGCAAAGTCCTCACAGCATTCTCTTTCACAGGGACCCCAATCAGCACCAGTGTTTTGTCCTCAGTTAAACAAGAGGAAGAATCTTCAGATGGGGAGTCATCAATCTCCCCTCCCAAGGACAGCCAGCTTGTCATGGGGCCAGGTGAATAAAGGGAAGGGACCCTGTGGCCCCAGCAGAGCCTCAGAGAAGCGCAGGGTCCCGTTGGGAGTAGGCTGAGGGTTTGCATGATGGGACCCGGTGAGGGGTTTTCCCCCGAGTCATCTCTCCATCACCCCCCAGGTATTACTTCCCTGGAGCTCTGGGCACCCAGACCCGCTGTGGTCTTGGACTTTCCTCACTGTGATCTGGCCTGGCTAGAGAGTTGCTGCTTAGAAACAAGCTGCATGCCACCAGGTTTGTGATCTGGTGACAGAAAGGCCTTATGGCCACTCTGTGAAGTGGCCCAGGCTCATAGCCTCACAGTTTGGCCTGCAGTTTAAATTTAGTTCCCACTTAAGAGTCTGCGTGTTTCCTGTAAACAGGGCTGACACTGATGAGCAGGAAAAAGAAAGTGATTATTGCCTGTTCTGGCCTTGAAGCAGGTTTTCTGGCCCAATAGAAAGGGATCCAGCTCTCTCCTGGTGTCATCTGGTACCTGCTTTGGTGGGAGGCAAAGGTGAGATTTGGATCTATCCTGGGGTTGTGACATGGTGGGGAGCAAGCTGCAGAGAGGCTTCAAATGAAGGGATCTGGGGCCTTGGCCTTCATGAGGAATGGAGCCTGAGACCTTCAATATCCTTAAGTTCAGGAGTACCATGCAGCCCATTAAATGCAACAGTGTTTTACCACAAAGCTTAGATGATATTTATAGACTTTTAATGGTCCTGTAGCTATAGGACTAAATTAGTAACAGTGGGTCATTTGCTCACCTAGAAAGAGAGTTCTGCCGTGAGTTATTTGTGAGTGTTCCAGATAAGCCACAGGGAGCAGAGAACCCAAGGTCTTGCTTTTGGGTCCTGGCCCTAGAGGTCCACCAGTGGAGGGCTTTCCTCAGCAGCAGCCTCCTTGCTCCTGGCTTAAGTTCAAGGTTTACTCTGGTCCTAGACCTTGGAATTTGCTCGTAAAGGGCTGCAGATTCTTGTGTTACTATGCAGAGGGCAAGGTGTGCAGTCACCCTTTGAGCAGACCTTGTGTTCTTACAGCTGAGGCCACTGGATATTGGGGAAAGTCAGAGAAGAGAGTGGGGGACTGGCTGCAGAGAACAGAGCGGAACAGCAGTTGGAGAATCTGGAAGAATGCACAGTGCTCCAACTAGGGCTCGGTGACCAGGACCTTCCTTCCCAGCATTAGGGACCCCTGGGACCTGCTGCTGAGCCACCTGCCTCAGCCCCACCTTTTCACTGGCAGGTCCTTTACCTCAGCCCTGCCTCAGAGTCAAGTGTGACCCACACTGCGGTCCAGGCAGGCAGCCTAGGTCTTTGTGCCTTCTGAGAGTACTGTGTGTCACCTGAGAGCATGGTGCTAGGCAGTGGCGGATGCTCAGTGTGGTTTGTTACTGTGGATGAGTAGCTCTGAGTGTGACTGAGTCACCCACAATCTTCAAGGCCTGAGGCCTCTTACCTAATCTGGAGGCAATCAGTGAGGGCCCACAGGGATCATTGTCATTCATAGATCAGCACTCAAGTTGTCAGAACTCCTTGGAGTCCTGCATGGCCAGTATATCTCAGGGTCCAGGGTCTCTGCCTCTTGTTGCCTCCTCTTCATTTTCCCACCTATGTGCCTCCCACTGGTCTGGCTCCTGCCTTCCCACTCCCTGGCTCCTGGTTTTGCAGCTTTGTTTCCTCTTGCCTGATGTCCTTAGCTTGGCCTAGGCCACGTGACGGCAACCAGACTAGATGGAGTGAGCAGGACTGCATCTCTGAGCTGTGGGCGGGACTCTGGAGGAGAAAGGCTGTGAGTGCAGCAGGAGTGGGATGGGGCCCTGGTGTGGGTGAATGTGGCCCACTTTAAATCAGGGGTGATTCCTTTTGGCAGGTGGTGGTGATCGTGCAGTCATCAAGACAGAAGCACAGTCTGAGGACCAGATGATGGTGGAACAGCTATTCCTTGAGTCCCCCAGCCAAACCGGGAGTAGAATCCCCAAGGGACCGAAGAGCAGGCCTGGGGGACCCCTCTGGCTTCCTGCCCTGGGAGTGCCAAGGGTGCTGGCAGGGGACCCTCGGCCTGCCGGAGCAGTGGGGGAGCCACCCCGCACCCTTCCTCGCCGGAGAAAGCGGACCTTCCCTTGCCCCGACTGCGGGCAGAGTTTCCGCTTGAAGATTAACCTGACCATTCACCAGCGGACCCACGTGGAGGAGGAGCACAGGGAGCACCCCGACGGCTCACCCCCTGAGTGGGGGGAGGCCCACTCGGCGCTGGAGCCGGGGGAGGTGGTGGTGACCGGCCCTGTCATCCGCTGGCTCCCAGAGGAGCCTGAGTACCACCGATCCCGGGCAGGCCGGTCCTTTGCGGGGCGGAGGCCAGCGGCCACCAAGGTGTACCACTGCAGCGAGTGCCTGCGCTTCTTCCAGCGGCGGAAGAGCTTGCTGCTGCACCAGCGCCTGCACACAGGCAACGGTCAGGGCTGGCCGGCCTGCCCGTATTGCGGCAAGGCCTTCCGCCGGCCCTCGGACCTCTTCCGGCACCAGCGCATCCACACGGGCAAGCGGCCCTACCAGTGCCTGCAGTGCGGCCGGGCCTTCAACCGGAACCACCACCTGGCTATCCACATGCAGACTCACACTCGAGGCCAGGTGGGCCCGCACTTTGCTGCTGCCTCTACCCGCCGGGGGAGCCCACCCAGACCCTGGCCCATGCACACGGCAGAGGGCTGACCAGGCAGGACCTCTGCACCTGCTGGGCCTTTCCCCTTGTGCTCGACGCAGGCTTCTCATTCTGAGAAGGCTTTAGAGAGTTTTTCCTCACTCAAATGGGAAGCAGCAGCCTTTCTGATAACAGTGTATGAGTGTGACAGGGCCTCAATCTCCTGTTTCCTAAGTTTATCACTCCACTGCATCTTCTACATTACTAGTTGATTAAGAATGCCTTAAGTCTTAGGCGACGCCAGGTGTTTGGTGGGGGCCTTTGGTGGGTACCACGGGCAGGCGGGCAGACCAGTGACGTGGTTCTTCCAGTAGGGCAGGCATGTACAACCTGTGGCCCAGGATGGCTTTGAATGCAGCCCAACACAAATTCTTGAAACATTATGAGATTTTCTTTTGCAGCTCATCGGATATTGTTAGTGTTGGTATATTTTATGTGTGACACAGGCAGTTCTCCCAGTGAGGCCCAGTGAAGCCAACAGCTGCAGCAGGAGCTATAGAAACATTGAGGTCCTGGGGTTTTGGTTTTGTGCACAGGGGTGGTGCCTGCTGCAGCATGAGAAACAGTAGACACCCCAAAGAGTAGCCACTGGACATTGGAGTTTTCTACTTTATTTTGAAACTTTTTTCTCCTTATGGAACTTCCCTAGTGCTTTTTAAGTATTTTGTGTGGTTGCAAAGGGGCCTGGCAGCTCCTGAGGGGCAGGAATCATTCTGCCACCCACTTGCCTGTGGCAACAGCACAGGGACTGCCCAGACCTGCCTGGGTGTTGATGGGGGTACCTTGGCTGCCTCCCTGGATACCAGGTGTCCTCCCAGGTATGTGCCTTGTCCCAGAGTGACTCCCAGTATTCTCAGTCCTCCCCCCAGTGGGTATGCACATCCATGATTCACTAGCAGTGGAGAAGGGGAAACAAGCCCAGATCTCAGTGTTCACGTGTATGCGTGCTCCATGGACTGGACGGACCCCATACATCACTGCAAGCAGGGTGCTTCAGGAGGCGAGCCCAGGACACTCCTGGTGCCGGTCAGGCAGCCTGGATTCCCAGGCGGCCTGAGCCTGATTTGTCATGTTAGAGAAAGGGACTGTCTCCATGAACTTGGGGCTCTGTCAGGCCAAGAGATTTGGGTAAATCTTTAACCACATCTAGCCTCACTTTCCTCGTTTGTCAAAGGAGGTAATGACCCCAGTGCTTCTTGTCTCATGTTAGGGTTGTCAGGGTCATAATAGAGTTAAGAGGCAATGGGGCGGAAGCTGGGATGGCTCAGTGGGTTGAGCGCTCACTTTGCAGCGCAGGGGACCGAGGATCGAGTCCCGGCCCCGGCCCGTGCAGAACCATGTACTGAGCTGGGGAGTGTCCCAGTTCAGTTCTCTCTCTGTCTCTGTATCTGTCTCTCTCTCTCTCTCTCTGTCAAAAAAAAAAAAAAGGCAATGGGACAAATACGAAACCTGGTTTTGTCCTTCCTTTCAAGTTCAGGTCACCCTTTCTCCTCCATGTTGGTCTCTAGCCTTTTTCCTCCAGTTATAATCCCTCACGAAGGACCTTTATTTTGTGATGCAAGTGGAAGGTCCCGGGGTGCAGAGTGAGGTAACTTTCCCATTGGGCTGCATCCCCCAGGAGCCCTTTGTATTTCAATGAAACAGATTCTTCCAAAGCAGTGAAATTCAAACAAAGTTCTGGCAATAGTATCAGACCTCATGGGAAAGTCTTGACAACAACTAGCTCTTGTGCCTCTTAAATCACACCGTTGGGTGCTGGCTATAAACTAGTCCTCAGGTGGACTGATTTTGAAGTTGGAGTGATGGGTCCTAAGCCATTCTGATTGTCTTATTTACCTGGCACTGTGCATTCAGGCCTGCATCCAGGTGCCTAGTTCCCTGACTGTACTACTTCCCTATTGGCCCCTATGACCTTCACACATCCCCCAAAGTTATGGACAGAGTGGGGGACGGGGTAAATGGTAACATTGCCATCATATCTGGGACATGAGTACAAGTCAGTGATGCTCATCCAAGCTCCCCTGGGCTTGGGAAGAAGTGGTGTCTCTCTTCCCTGCTTTGGATTTTGTCTTGCTCTGGCAGCCCCAACCCTCTGTAAGGCCCGACAAGTCAGGGCTGAGCGGTCAGCAAGTGCTCCAACAGGATATGGTGGAAAGGTGGTTGCTCAGAGCTTCACCCTCAGCTGCAAGAGCTGGTCTTGGGTGTTTCCTAGGGATCCTTCAGAGCTACAAGTTCCTAGACCTGTTTTGCCAATGCTAAATGCCTTGTGTCAATACAGGTACTCTAATAGAAGCTAATCCATGAGTAATTGTTCCCTTTTCTTCCAAGGCATTAACTGTGCCAGGCCCCCCGGCTAGGTCTTGTGAGTTCTGGCACCCCATAGGTGTTCAAAGAACGTTCTTTACTCTGAAATAGTCATGGGAGGCTGTGTGGTGCAGGTCAGAGCGAGACTGCAATCCAGGGGCATGGAGCATGGTATGGCCTTAGACTCATTGAGTCTCAGCTTCCTCTTGTAAAACACAAAGGTGGGGTCCTGGTGGTAAAGGCTCTTTGTCCCCATCGAAGCTCAATAAATATGTTGTATTCAATGAGTGTGTGCATGTGACCTTGTTTCAGCGGGCTAGGTGGGCTGACCCCTGCGCACAAGCCCAGGGACCCAGGACTCCTTTGCCAGTGAACGCTGTGCCTGGGCAAGGGTTACCCTGCGAGGAGGGCAGCAACGTGAGTTACAGGCTGGCCAGTGAGTTGGCACTGAACCATGGGTAGGGTCCTTGCTCGCAGCCCAGGCCTCCTGCCAGGCAGTCCTCACTGAGCAGAACGGCTGCTCTGTCCCCACCCGCCCAGCGTGTCGGGACCTGCAGGTCGCATCTGCTGTGCAAGAACCTGGGCGATCCTGCGGGCCGGCCTACGTGGGGCCACTTGGCAGTGGTGACTCCGGGCTGGACAGCGCAGGGCCATGCCGCTGCAGCTCTGGGTAAGGGCGGCCCTCAGGGAGGATGCCCATCCTCTACACCTTTGGGAATTGGGGAGCCTCAGCTTGGGTGGAGCGGTGAGCACACAGACCCGTAAAGCCAAAGATCCCGAGAAGCTGTCTGACATCACAGACTAAAGCCCCACACCATTGTTTGTTTTTTTGCCTGGGTTTGCTCATCTCTGGACTTAACCACAGGATTTTGGGGGTTCCCATCAGCCCTGACATTAAGTGGACCCAGCTCTGGGGGACCAAATGTATGAAGTATGCACTGAACAGCTTCACTCCAGGGCTCCCCTTCCTGGACCTGCCCTCCAGTCCACCCCCCTCCCCCCTTTCAAATGACCATCAAGGAAACCATCACCCACTGTCATCCCTTTTCCTAGCTGAGACCAGTGCTAGTGTCTGAGAAGGTTATTTTTCACTCTAGTCCGGGCACTCGGTTTCCTTCTGTGGACTAGTCTTGCCCATGGCTGTGAGTATCTCAACCAAGAAGCCATTCAGGCTGTAATAAAAGACCAAAATGTATTTGAGCAAAAGAGGTTGCAACCCAGGAGGCACAGATTCAAGTAGCAACCTAAATTGTACTCAGAAGAGAACAAATTTTATGGAGGCAACATTTACAAGTGTGATTCCCAGTTTGGTCCTCCATAAAAATAACTGATTCTGGCTAGGTTAGCCCATTGGTTAGTTCCAATATGCAAATAGACAATGTGAAACCTACAAGGAGGAAGTAAAGTCCATATATGTACCTGCAGCAATTGTTCCCGAATGTTTATGGCTCAGCCTTGAGCTGAGGTTAGCAACAAGTTAGCAACCTAATAGCAGCTCTGAGAACTCAAGCCCACCATGTGCTGGGCCCCACTTCCTCAATAGTCTCCTGACTATCTTAAGAGACTCTTAGAAGTGCTTATTCCATTTTATTTTCTCCATTATTGGATCTCCTAAAACTCTTCCAAGTCTGAACTCTAATTCCAGTCAGGATGCATTTGTTACCTGATTGCTCTTTCCCAGAATTCCACAGGAAATCCTTCTGTTGCTGGGAGGTGATCTGCACTATAGGGGCCTTTCAGTTAGGTGTGTTTCAGGTTCGGGTGTCATCTCTTGGTAGAAATAACTTTGCAATGGCTTCAGCTGCATACCTGGATGCCAGATTTGTGACAAGGCATTTCAGGGGAACAAGATGTTTGTCCTGAATCTGTGAAGACCAGACCCAATCCACCCACTCCAGGGACACCTTGTGCTGGTCAGAAGCCAGACAGTGCTGGATCAGTTATGCTGCTACAGCATAACTGGAAGGAAGGGGACAAGTGTCTGATGACCAGTACCTACTATGTGAGGGACACTTTGCTAAACGCTTTTTTGGAGGCAGTGCTGGGGGGACTTTAGTTGCACAGAATTTTATTAATTATAGTACTTTAGCTCATAAAACATTCTTTTTATTTTAAGATTTATTTTATTGTTTTTAATACAGAGAGCCAGAGAGAAGGGGGAGGGCCCAGAGCAGTCTCCATAATTGCATATCATTAGTTTTTTCCACACAGGTGGTCATGGGGCCACCCAGGGCGGGAACCAGGCTGGGGGCCTCACCCATGGGAGGCACGCTTCCTCAAGCTGTGGGCTGAACTGGGGGCATCCTGCATGGGGCTCACCCTGGTAGGAACCAAATTGCCCCCACTCCCACATGGGACACAGTTCAGTGTATGGGTGCACACAGCTCAGGGCAGCAAAGCGACTGCTCAACCCACTGAGCCATCCTAGCATCCCCTCATAAAACATTCTGATCATTAGTCCATAGTCTATATTTGTTTCAGTAATATATGTGGTAATATAATACACCCTGAGTGCTCTTCCATGTCTTTAGGGCATTTTGTCCTCAGTACAACTCAAAAATGTGCAAGATTCAGAGAAGCCAGGATGGCTCAGTGGGTTAAGTGCTCACTTTGCAGCCCCAGGGACCAAGGATCAAATCCCAGCCCCGGCCCGTGCGGACCCATATGCTGAACTGGGTAGTGCCCCCAGTTCAGTTCTCTCTCTGTCTCTGTATCTATCTATCTATCTACCTATCTATCTATCTATCTATCTATCTATCTCTGTGTCAAAAACAATTTAAAAAATGTGCAAGATTCAAGTGACAGGATAGGTGTTGCATCAAATTCTAGAGGAGTTATACACTTCTAAGAGTGTTTCCCTTAAGCCTCAGCTGTCCCCATTGAAGCATTTCTGAATTTCTTTATTACATGTAGTAATACATGATCTATTTTCTTCTTGTTGTGGCAGGATAGTCTTTGAAATATTTCCTTGTGCTAATTACTCTTACGTGTTGGCTTTTGGCTTTCTCTTGCTCCATTTCCTGGCAGCTGGGAGCTGGCCTCCCAGTGTGGATACCCTCCTGGGTCATGGGGACCTGATAGCTCAGGCAAGTTAGGAGGTCAGTGAATGTCAGGGCAGAAGGGTCTTAGAGATCACCAGAGCCAGACAACAGGGCTTTATTTACCTATGATCCCAGTCATGGATGTGGGTTTGCTCTAGAAAAGTCAAGGACTGAAATAGCAGTCTGGTTGTACATTGGTCCTGGGGATGTTTTCAGAACCCAGCCTTTTCACTTGCTGTCTCCTGCTGGGCTGTGTTCTTGGATGAAAGACGGGTGTTTGATCAAGTACCTGGCTAAGCTTATATCACTATTATGTAGCAGAGGTGGGATTCAAATCCTTTATACTCTTTATTTATTTATGATAATAATGCTTTGTTCATCTTCTTGCTCCTGGGTCTTGGTTCAAGATTCTTCACATGGGTGTCCTGTGAGGTCCAGTGTCTGCTGTCTTTGACAGTCTGCCAGATGGGGTTTGTTTGGGGTCTGACCAGTGAAGCCTTTTTGTACCTGGAAGAAGTTTCCCCCTATTCCAGAGGATCCTGACGTTCCTGTAGCTGGGAATGGCTCTGGGCCCTCTTCCAGTGGCTAACTTACCTCCTGTGTGTAAGCACAGGAATGGCATATGGGGACTAACTTCCAACAAGAGGCCCAGATCTACCAGTAGTCTCCCTGCTGGCCACCTTGGCTGCCTGCCATTCTGACCATGGAGAAGTAGATAGAGTCCTAGAATGTCCAACTTCAAGCTTGGAGGGACAGATGGGGACCACCAAGAAAAAGCTGGCTGACTGTGAGAAGACAACCTCGGAGTTTGGGAACCAGCTGGAGGGCAAGTGGGCCGTGCTGGGGACCCTGCTGCAGGAGTACGGGCTGCTGCAGAGGCGGCTGGAGAACATGGAGAACCTGCTGAGGAACAGGAACTTCTGGGTCCTGTGACTGCCCCCCGGCAGCAAGGGAGAGACCCCCAAGGTACAGTGGTGGGTGGAGGGTCCTGCTTAGATTCTGCAGGGGCCTTAGACTCAGGGTGGGACCATGGTTTCCAAAGCCTGACTTCTTGGCTCCTAATGACAGTAACCAGTTGACTTTAAAGGACTTGAAAAATGTCAGAAGAAATGTATGACACAGCAGAGATTTCTTCTGTGGCTGATGAAGTTGATTGGGAGCGGTATGGTGTGTCTCTTACTCCAGAGTGACCTCTGAGGGTGAGGACTGGCTTCAGGTAAGGAAAATCAGAGAAGGTACGTGTATGAGGGCTGTCCAGAAAAAATCCAGCCATTGTCAGTATAATGAGAATGGTTATATGGCTGGATACTCTCTGGACAGCCTTCATACTTAGGAGAGGGGTTAGGAACCCAGGAGCCCTGGCCCTGAATCCTTTTAGCTGCTGGTTCCTGTCCTTTATCTGAAGTAAACATGATGAAGACGCTTTTGCATTTGCTTGGTATCTGACCAGTGACACCCTCTGATTTGGGGGTGGGGAGAGAAGAGACCGAGCTGGCTTCAGCTGTTCTCTGACATGGCTGTAACTCATGACGGCATAGCCAACCTCTACTTCCAGGTGTCCATGACTGCTGGCGATGTGGCCATGTATTTCTCTGATCCTGGGAGACTGGCAGAAGTTCTTCAAGCACGTCATGAAGAGAAACCATGACACACGGGTCTCCCTGGGTAAGAAGCTGGCTCCCAGGGCTTCCAACCCAAAGTCCTTGATTTATTCCTTTATTGACTCAAATCAGCCATGTAGTCTGAGAGCTGGAAGCACTTGGGGATCATTTGATCAACCCTCTGTCTTCAGGCAGGTAGAAGGTCTCCTTACTTCCTGCTTTTAGGTGTTATGAAATGAAATGCAGGGAGGCTAACTGGCTTGTCCAGGGTCTTCAACCTCCTTGCAGGAAGAGGCTGAGTCTTTCTAGAAATTTGCCTAAACACCTAACACAGTGCCTAGCACATATGTGGGTAATAAATAGTAATTATTAAAGGAATGATGAACCAAAAAGGAACTTAGTCTTTTTTATCTTTCAAGTACAGCCACTCCTCACTTAAAAACTGCTCAGACTTGGGACCAATTCTCCAGGATGGGCAATCCCCTTTCTCAGTTTTTGTCTTATTCCTGCAGTCAGTTAGTATTCACTACATGACGTGTTTACAATCACAGAAGACTACATATTTTGTTTATAAGTGTGGTGTTGCATGATATCTGTTGAAAAATACACACCCTATGGCTCAATGATAAGGTGACCAGATTTTAACATTGGTAAAGCGGGACACCATTGACCGGCGGGGGGGGGGGGGGGGGGGGGGTTCTTGATTAAAAATTTGGTCTATCTCCTGCCGTTCCCTAGCTTGTCATGCATTCTTTCCAAAAATCGGAACTTTTTTAAAATGCCACGGGACATGGGACAAATTGTTAAAAATTGGGACTGTCCCGCCAAAAGCGGGACGTCTGGTCACCCTACTTAATGATATACCACATAACACCCACCTTTAATATACTCACTTATCGGGGGAAGCCGGATGGCTCAGATGGATGAATGCTCTTCTGGTAACCCTGGGGTCCTAGGATTGAATTCTGGCCCTGGTGCATGCAGACCTATATGCTGAACTGGGGTGTGCTTCCCATGTGGGAGGCCCCTGGTTCAGCTCCCACCCAGGCATGCTTCCATGTGGCAGACCCATGGGGTTCCTGTGGGGTCCCGCGCCCACCTGTGGAATGAAACTATATATAGAAAACTAAGGACATGCAACTATGGAGACTGCTCTGGGCCCTCCCCCATCTCTCTGTCAAATACAATAAAATAAATGTTTTAAAAAAGATCCTCACTTAACGGCCAGTTCACTTAATGACCTAGTTGTAGGAGCGGAACTCAGCTGTTAAGTGAGAAGTGCCTGTAATAGCACTGGATGCAGTTTTCAAAGCTTTATTTCGAGGTGAGAAACCCTTTATTGGAATGACAGCTGGAAAGATATAACATGAGGCAAAGTGGGACTAATCTGGGCACCTTGGAGCGCTCTCCTCTCAGAACACAAAGAACCCTGCCAAGGTACCTGTTCTTTGCTTTCTAGAGTCGGACATTTTATTTGAGGAGAAAGGCTGACATTTGAAGCAGGTTCTTTGAGTAGGTAAATTAAGTCCCAGTGAACTCAGAGCTGGGAAGAAGGTGGGAATTGACCAGGATACTAATGATAAAAGTAGTGTCTTTAGGGCTCCTGCAAGAATGGGGCACAACCCAGAGGCCCATCTAGACTCATCAGGAGAGAGCTGTGCTTCCTCCCTCACCCCAGGCATTGCACTAGGAGCTGCTTCTGCACCCTTTGCTGCCAGCCTGTGAGCTGCAGACAGTGTGGTGCGAGGCTGCTTATTTACTGGATGTTTCCACAGGCGGGCTCCTCCTGCCAGAATTCCAGGGAAGGTGCAGACAAGGTTCTCCTTCAGTAGGTCTTGGTGGTGTTTGGGCTCACAGTTTTAACATGTTCCTCAGTTCACATTTGAGAAGCAGGGCTTAGGAGAACAGAGGAAGCATGAGATCACTGCAGGTGCTACGGAATCCAGCCCATGGGGTTTAGCTCCCGCATCAGTATTTCTGGACAAAAGAGCTACTTCCCCCAAAGCCCTGTGAGCAGCATAGACTTTCAGGTTGACTGCTTCTTTGGGGAGAGGAGTTGGGGTGGGGCGGAGCCTGGGCAGGACTGAGAGGGCACGCAAAGCCTTTGTGGCTTCTCCGTCAATGTGGAGTGAGGGCCGCCCTTGCTGCTCTGTCCCACACTAGCACTCATCCTTTCAGACTAGAAGACGGCCTCCTTCCTGTCTGTCTTCCTATCCTTGCTGCTCACACAGAGCCACCTGCCTCATCCTCCATGCCCTGGGGAGTCACAAAGAAGTTAGGGTGTTCCACCCGCTCCCCAAATTATTTTTCTCCTTGAGAGGGATTGTGGAGCTGCTTCACTGTATTCTTTCACTTTATCAGGCTGAGTGGATGAAAGGGTGTTAAGTGAATGAAGTATAGGTGGAAAGGGAGAAGGGGCATCATCTGTGGCTCAGGGTCTGGTGTCCTGGCCAGGTTTGTGTCCCAGACCTGTTCCTCTATGCTTCTCAGAACCTCAGCAGTGCAGGAGCGGGGAGGGGGCCAGGGTTTTGTTAGGCTGGGAAAGCCAATGACTGTCCACTGAAGGGCAGACAGAGCAAGGGAAACAGGTAAGTAGAGCCAGAGAGGAAGGAAGAGAACATGAAAAGGAAGGATGAGTCTGGCATATACAGGCTGGTCAGTAGGTGTTTATAGGTGAACAAGTGAGTGAGTGATGACAGTGAGAGCTAGGTTTGTCATGGCGCAGGCTGTTTACTCCCGGGGCTATAAATGTTCAGAAACAGCAGTCAGGTGTACAATTCAAGGGGTGTAATTAAGGTTTAAAAGCCAGCTTGGGAGGAAGCCGGGATGGCTCAGTGGGTTAAGCTCTTGCTTTGCAGCCCCAGGGACTGGGGATCAAATCCTGGCCCTGGCCTGTGTGAACCCATATGCTGAACTGGGGAGTGCTTCCCATGTGGGAGGCCCCCAGTTTGGTTCTCACCCCCCGGTTCAGTCCCTGGCTTGAAGGGGGCATGCCTTCCATGTGTGAGGCCCCCAGCCCAGTTCCCGCCCTGGGCAGTCCCCACCCACCTGTGTGGAATGACACCATGTTGAAAACTGATTATGTACAACTATGGAGACTGCTCTGGGCCCTCCCCCTTCTCTCTGTCTCTCTCTCTCTCTGTGTGCCTGTCAAAAACAGTAAAATAAATCTTAAAAAAAAAAAAAAAAATCAAGTTTGGGGGTAATGCTCAGGGGAAGAGCATTTGACTGCAAATCAAGAGGTCCCTGGTTTAAATCCAGGTGCCCCGTTGCTACAGTTACTTATAGCTGTGGAGTACTAAATAAGGAGGAGGCAAATTATTGCTTTTGTCACCCTCATTGGCCCCTGGCACCTTGTTCCCAAGATTTACTGTGCTATGTCCTAGGACACATACACTCTGATGCTCCCTGGGCCTGAGTTCTGTTCTAACCAAACCTGTGTTGGAATTAGACAAAAGAGGGATGGTTCTGATGGTTAACTAAGGTCATTCTTTGTGCCTTGGGCCTCCCCCCAATGACAGTGGCTGAGTTCCACTCCTTGCTTTAGTAGGAATCCAGACTTCCAAAATGATTCTCGTGTTGATGAGCACCTTCTGTGTGACATCAGTCTGAAAACCTCACAGGTTTAGACACACCTGACCCACTTTTATCTTTATTCTTATTCCTTCCTTGGCCTGAAATACTCTCCAGCTTCTTCTGGACATTCTTCAAATGCCTCCTGTCTACCTCCTCCAGGAAGCAATTCCTGACTCCACAGCAAAGTAGCTCCTTACTCCCTGCTCCAACAGCTCTCTTCTTGGGCTTTCGCCACTCTTGTGGAACTACTTTGGTTCGTGGAATTTGTCTCCTAGTTGGACTAAGACTTTCTGAGGAACAGGAACAGTGTTTTCTTTGTGTGGATGGATGACAGGTCCTGGCACTTCACATGCTCCATGTTTGCTGAATGAATGAATGAATGAAACAATGACCAGTGTCCTTGAGGCCTTGGAGGCGGAAGGAGGCTCTCCCTGAACCGAGGTTCATTAAGACCCAGAACCAACTGCTCTGGTCCTACTAACTATGTGCTGGCTTGGGTAGAAACACTGAACTCAAATGACTTTTCCAGGTGTAAAGGCTGGTATCATTACCACAGCTTGAGGAAGAGGAGGGCTGGAATGGGGACTAGTTAAGGTTAGAGAGGGGAAGACAGGAGAGTGGGTTGTAGTGAGAAGACTACCCACCTCTTGGGACATGAAGAAAAAACAGTGACATATGAGTATAGACACGTAGATATCCTGGGTTTAGTGGTATGCATGGGAAGGTGTGATGAAAGGTTATATGCTAGAGGGGTAGCTCAGGGCTAGAACATTTGACTGCAGATCAACAGGTCCATGGTTCAAATCCAAGTGCTCCTATTTCTTTGATACTTTTAATTAGTAAAGCAGGTACTGAAACTTCTTCCCTCCACATTTGACCATTAAATTAATGTGCTTTTTCTTATGATTAAAAAATTAGGGTTTGGAGCAGGACTAGCTCCAAGAATCTTCCCCTGACCCTCATCCAGACAGTAGTTACTGGGATCACATTAAACTGAAGAAGCTGATGAAGTTGGCCCAGCCTCTCCTACTCCCACTTCTACTGGGGACTGTGGCCATTCATGGCCTGTATGGGGACTTGAGTTTCTTTCTCTAAATATCTTGTTTCCTCAACCTCACTGTATTCTCCAGAGAGAAGGCTGTCTTTTCTTGCTGCTATCATTTGTGAAGTATGGATACACATCTTCCTATGTCCCATAGGTGACTAAATTTGAGGACCATGTCAAAAGTGAAGGCTCTGTCCTCTCCCTTGGAACTCCCCACAGGAGCTGCCTCTACCAGACTCAGATCACTTGAATCTCCTTTCTCCCTCCTTTCTCTCCTACCACTTTTTTTTTTCTATTCTGGGTCAGTATTTCTTTGCTGAAAATGCTTAAAAATAAATCCTACTTTATATAATAATTTTTAAAAATTAAAAAATATATTTAGGGATGCCAGAATAGCTCAACGGTTTGAACAGTTGCCTTGGTAATCACAAGGTCTGGAGTTCGATTCCCGGCCTGGCCTGTGCAAACCCATAAGCTGAACTGTGGTGCAGCTGATAACCCCCAAGATGGCATCACTGGAAGGTGCTCACCTCCCATGCGGGAGCCCCCGGTTTGGTTCCTGCCCCACGTGACCTCACATCTACCTGTGTCACAGCTAATGATGTACAACTATGGAGACTGCTCTGGGCCCTACTCCCACTCTTCTCACCTTCTCTAAAACAATAAAATAAACCTTTAAAATTATATATATATATATATATATATATGACTTCTAAGATGGCAGTGTGAGAGGAGAACCCCAAAACCTACCTGGGAAGGTGAATAAAGAGGACTGCATAGGGGAAACCCTGAGAAACCAGCCTCAATTGATAGAGTCATGCAATGCAAGACAACACCTGAGGTAAGAGAAAAAGGTGTGAGTGGGAGAGAAGGGGAAGGATCAGTGCAGAGACGGGGCCATGGAACATGACCCCAGGCCTGCAGAAAAAGAGGGTTTGAGGGACTCGGGTCAAAGAGGAACTAGATTCTGGGCAGACTGGAAGCCAAGACCCAAACAAGAGCGGAGGCCTCATGAGACTGAAGACAATTTAAAATCTGAACCCAAGTGGAAGCACGCTGAGGCCCCACTCAATACACCGCTCCCTAGGTGGGATAGGGACTTATCCCTGCCTTAACCGCCCAGGGCAGAGAAGGAATAAGGCCTACAGACATGGCAGAGCTGATCTGAATATGAATCAGCTCTGAGGGAAAGAGCTTCTGCAGCCACTGGCTTTCAAAATCAAAGCACAGCCCTAGATGAGGAGTGGGAATGGGCAGGGGAGAAGGAGGAAGACTGAGCCACACCTCCATTTTGGTGCACTGACTTCCCTGCTCACGGCGGGATCTGTGTCCTTATCTTGGCTGTGCCCACCACCCACCCACCCCCAGCACCCTGCCAGTTGGGCCAGCACTCTGAAGCCCAGAAGGGTGGACTCCAAAGAGCAAATGGTCTCTAGGTGACGGTGAGGCTAAGAACACAGCCAAGAAAGCAGAGAGTCCTTCTGGAAGAGGCTCAAGCAAGGGCAAGGGAGGAAAGGGAAAAGCTGAGCCATGCACCAACCTCCCTACTAATGGCGGGACTGGCCTCTGTACCAACAGATCACACCTGCCTGGCTCTATACCAGCTGGGCCAGGACACTGAAGCCTAGTAAAGCAGACACAAACAAAAATTGTCTCTGGGTGAGACTGAGTCTAAAATTTCATATCCAGGAAAGCAGAATGTGCTCTGGGAAGAAGGTCAGGATGGTGCACACACTGACCAGCCAGCTCCCTGAAGAAAGCAGAATTTTCTTTTGTGTCTCAGGCCTTCCTCCTCCCAAACTCCCACCCCCCACACCCCACCTGTTCCTCCTTCTATCAGATAAGCCAGTACCCTGGAGTGCAATCCCAGGCCACAGAAACTGACTATTTCCCTTAACCCTCTCTCAAAACTTGTCCCCCATCAACTGAACCCTAACTACTACCTGCTAAACAGCAAGAGAAAAAAGGCAAACTGCAACAACCCTGTGACACAAACCTGGGCCATCCCCAACTAACAGACAGGAGAGTCCAGGAAGACTGCAAAAGACAGCATTGACATAAGAGACATACCATGCCACAGTCTACCTCACTTTCCTAAAGAGGGAGAGCATTGAGACTAAGACAACTGGGTAAAAAAAAAGAGAAGCCCATATTCTAGGAAAGCCACCAGAGGGAAAACATGCTTATGCTTATGGTGAAAAAAAAAGAAAAAGAAGGAAAAAAATTTAAATGCAATGAATACCTCAAGGTCCAAAGCCACTCCAAAAGAAAATGAACTCTCTAGAAAAGGAAACTTATGGATTTGGAAACATATAATCTACATGAAACAGAATTCAGGGCTACAATTCTCAAGACACTCAGAGAGCTCAAAAAATGCTGGGAAAGTACCCAGACACAGTTAAATGACCATAATAAGAAAATCTCTAATCAAAATGAATACTTTACCAACAAAATTGAGAAATTGGAGCAGAACCAAAAGGAACTCCTGGAAATAAAAGGCATAATAGGAGAATTGAGAAAAGAACTAATAAACATAGGACATAGGGCTGACCAGATGGAGGAAAGAATTAGCAACACCGAAGATAGAAACATGAGAATATCACAGAAGGAAGAAGAAAGAGATCTGAGAGTCGAGAGAAATGAAACCTCTCTACAAGAACTATCTGACTCCATTAGAAAGAGCAACATTAGAATAATAGGTGCCAGAAGGAAGTGAGTTGGAATCTTCTGAGCCTTTTAAAGCATATGGTAGATGAGAACTTTCCTAACCTATGTAAAAACTGGAACCCTAAATTCAAGAGGAAAACAGGAGCCCTAACTACCTAGACCCTAGCAGATCTTTCCCAAGGCATATTATTCTGAAGATGTCAAAAATCAAAGACAAAGAAAAAATTCTCAAAGCCTCCAGGGAAAAAAAATATATATCTATAACCCTCAAAGGAAACCCTACTAGGTTGTCATCAGAATTCTCAGCAGAAACTCTGCAAACCAGGAAGGAGGGAAGCCAAATTTTCAAAAATTTAAAAGAGAAATTTTTATCCAAGAATTAACTATCCAGTAAAATTAGCCTTTAGATATAAAAAAGGAATAAAGACCTTTTCAGATATACAGAAGCTGAGGGAATTCTCCAGCTCAAGACCACCATTTTAAGAAGTAACGAAGGAGGCTATTTGACCTGAATCAACAAAAAAATAAAAAGGAAGGAAGAAATGGGTATAGGAAATCCTTATATATCAATTATCACCCTAAATGTAAATGGACTGAGTTTACCAATAAAGAGGCATAGAGTAGCAGATTGAATTAAAAAACAACACCCAACCATAGGCTGTCTATAAGAGACACACCTCAGCCACAAGGATGAACATAGACTCAAAGTGAAAGGGTGGAAAATAATACTCCTAGCAAATGGCATTCAGAGAAAAGCAGGAGTGGCCATACTAATTTCTGATGGAGTAGACATCAGTATAAAAAAAGTAATAAAGATAAAGATGGACATTTTATAATGATAAAATGAAAAATACATCAAGAAAACATGACACTCATTAATATATTTGCCCCTAATCAGAAAGCACAAAAATTTACAAAGCAATTTCTAACAGGTTTGATAGGAGAATCTGACAAAAACACAATTATACCAGAGGACCTCAACACCCCCTTGACAACCTTGGACAGATTATCCAAGAAGAAAATAAATAAGAAAATAGCAGCCTTAAATGATACTTTACAGAAATTGGACATAATTAACACTTACAGGACACTCCATCCTGCAACACAGGACTATACGTTTGTTTTTTTAGTGCACATGGAACATTTTCAAGAATAGTTCATACCCTGGGACACATATCTAGCCTCAGCAAATTCAAGAATATTCAAATCATGCCAACTGTATTCTCAGACCACAAAGCTTTGAAACTAGAGATCAACCGTAAAAAAAAAAAAGGCAGAAAAAAACACATATACATGGAGACTGAACAACATGCCATTAAAAAATGACTGGATCAAATTAAAATAAAGAGGGGAAGCCGGGATGGCTCAGTGGGTTAAGTGCTCACTTTGCAGCGCCGGGGACCGAGGATCAAATCCCCGCCCCGGCCCGTGCGGAACCATATGCTGAACTGGGAGCTCCCCCAGTTCAGTTCTCTCTCTGTATCTCTCTCTCTCTCTCTCTCTCAAAAATAAATAAATAAATTATATATATATATATATATATATATTTAAAAAAAGATTGACTTTAAAAATTAAAATAAAGAGATTAAAAAATGCATATACACTACCAACAATGAAACACAACATACCAAAATCATTGGGATGCAGCGAAAGCAGTAATAAGAGGGAAATTTATATCATTACAGGCCTATCTCAAGAAACAAGTAAACATCCTAATATCCCATCTTAAAGAACTAGGAAAAGAATAACAAAATTATCCCAAAACCAGCAGAAGGAAAGAACTAATAAAAATTAAAGCAGAACTTAATGAATTTGAGAACAAAAAAATAATAAATAAAATTAATGCAACAAAGAGCTGGTTCTTTGAAAAAATCAATAAAATTGACAAGCCACTGCCTAAGCTTACCAAAGGACAAAGAGAAAAAATCACAAATATCTAAAATTAGAAATGATGGAGAAATTACAACTGATACTACAGAAATACAAACAATCATAAGAAAATTTTTTTTTAAAGATTTATTGTTTTTGACAGAAAGAGACAGAGACAGAGAAGGGGGAGGGCCCAGAGAAGTCTCCATAGCTGTATGTCATCAGTTTTCAACATAGTTTCATTCCACACAGGAAGGCAGGGGCCGAGCAGGACAGGAACTGGGCGGAGACCTTCTGTATGGGAGGCACACCCCCACAAACTGGGGGCCAAACCCAGGGTGTCCCACCTGGAAGTTCGCCCCAGCGAGAACCAAACTGGGGACCACACCATAGTTCAGAATATGGGTTCAAACAGCTGGGATTTCACCCTTGGACCACAGGACTATAAAGTGAACACTCAACCCTATGAACCATCCTGGCATCCCTCATAAGAAATTGCTATGAAAGACTATGCCACCAAATTTGACAACCTAGAAGAAATGGACACATTTCTAGAAACATACAGTTTACCTAGACTGAACCAAGAAGAACTGGATAACCTAAATAGACCAGTAAACAGTACACTTGAAACAATTATCCAAAACCTCCCCAAAGGCAAAAGCCTTAGACCAGACAGTTTTACCAACAAGCTTTATCAAACATTCAAAAAATTAATGCCCATCTTCTTCAGACTACTGCAAAAAATTTAAGATGAGGCAATACTTCCCAACCCATTCTATGAGGTCAACATTTCCATAACACCAGAACCTAGGAAGGACAATACCAAAAAAGAAAATTATAGACCAGTATATCTGATGATTACTGATGCAAAAATCATAAACAAAATATTAGCCAATGTAATACAATATTGCATTAAAAGATTATAAATCATGATCAAGTGGGATTCATCTCAGGGGCACAAGATGGTTCAATGTACCCAAATCAATCAAGGCAATACAGCACATAAACAAAATAAAAGATTAAAACCATATGGTTATCTCAATTGATGCAGAAAAAGCATTTAACAAGATATAGGACCATTTATGATTGAAACACTGAATAAAATGGGAATTGAAGGAAAGTACCTCAACATAATAAAGGCCTTATATGACAAACCCTCAGCTAATATTATACTGAATGGGAAAAAGCTGAAGACTATTCTCCTACAAGACAGGGATGCTCCCTGTCACCACTGCTATTCAACACAGTATTGCAAGTTCTAGCCAGAGCAGTTAGGCAAGAAAAAGGAATAAAAGGTATTTGAATTGAGAGAGAAGTCAAACTGTTACCCTTTGTAGATGATATGATTCTTTATATAAAAGAATCTTTATATAAAGATTCTTTATGTACTCTAAGGACTCTACCAGGAAGCTATTAGAAACAACATACAAATACAGTAAAGTTGCAGGATACAAAATCAATATACAAAATCAACTGCATTTTTATATGCCAAAAACAAAACACCAGAGAGAGAAATGAGAAAAGCCATTCCTTTTGCTATCACAAATTAACAAAATGAAATACCTAGGAATAAATCCAACAAAGAATGTGAAGGACTTATACACCGCAAATTTTAAGACATTATTAAAAGAAATTGAAGAAGGCACAAAGAAATGGAAAGACATTCTGTGTTCATGAATTGGAAGAATCAACCTAGTTAAAATGGCCATATTACCCAAAGCAATATCCAGATTCAGTGCAATTCTCTCATTAAAATCCTGCAGATATTCTTTCAAGAAATAGGTTTTCAAAAATCATCAAATTCGTATGAACCACAAAAGACCCCAAATCGCCAAAGCTATCCAATGAAAAAAGGATAAAGCTGGGGACATCTCATGGCCTGACTTTTAATCTGTACTACAAAGCTTCAGTAATCAAAACAGCTTGGTACTGGCAGAAAAACAGATACACAAACTAATGGAACAGAATTGAAAACCCAGAAATAAACCCACAAATATATGGACAGATTATTTTTGACAAAGGGGGGAAATATATACAGTGGGGAAGAGAAAGCCTCTTCAGCAAATGGTGCTGAGAAAATGGAAAACCACATGCAAAAGAATGAATCTGAACTGCGATTTGCCACTATATACCAAAATTAACTCAAAATGGACTAAAGACCTCCAAATAAGACCCCAAACAATAAATTGTATAGAAGAAACAGAAGAAAACATTGGTACTAAATTTATAGACCTTGGATTCAGGGAGGACTTTATGAACCTGACCTCAAAGGCAAGAGAAGTAAAAGCAAAGATAGATGAATGGGACTTTATCAAACTATAAAGCTTCTGCACTGTAAAAGATACCATCAACAAAGCAAAGACACAACCAACCAATTGGGACAAAATATTTGCAAACAATGCCTCTGATAAGGGGCTGGTATCTAAAATATATAAAGAACTTGTACAACTCAGCAATTCAAAAACAAGCAATCCAATTTAAAAAATAGACAGAAGATCTAAACAACTTAAACAAACACTTCACCCATGAAGACACATAAATGGCTAACAGGCATTATGAAGAAATGCTTAACTTCATTAGCTATGGGGAAATGCAAATCAAACCCACAATGAGATATACCACCTCATACCTGCTAGAATGGCTATAATCAATAAAACAAGGAACAAGTAGCTGGAGAGGCTATGGAGAAAAAGGAACCCTTATATACTGCTAGTGGGAATGCAAATTGGTACAACCACTTTGGAAGACAGTATGGAGATTTCTCAGAAAATTGGGAATGGAAGTGCCATATGACCCAGCAATCCCCTTTCTGGGTTACCCCAAAACTTGAAAACTTTAGTCTGTAAAAACATACGTACCTCAATGTTTATTGCAGCACTGTTCACAGTGACCAAGACATGGAAACAACCAAAGTGCCCCTTGATAGATGACTGGATAAAAAAGCTGTGGTACATATACGCAATGGAATACTACTCAGATATAAGAAAAGATGAAATTCTGCCATTTGCAACAGCATGGATGGAACTTGAGATCATCGTGCTAAATGAAATAAGCTAGACAGAAAAAGCTAAGAACCACATGATTTCACTTTATATGTGGAATATAAAACTGAAAGCAACAAAGAAACAAAATCTCATGAACACAGTCAATAGTTTTGTGGTTACCTGAGGGTAAGGCAGGTAAGGAGCGAGGAGGAGCTAAAAATATGGTGATGGAAAGAGTTGCATACCTGGAATCTATGTAATTTTTACTAACCAATGTAACCCTAATAAATTTAACAATAAAAATTAATAAATAAAATTAATTATTAACAAATAAATAAATTATTTATTAATTAATTAAATAAATTATATATGTATGTGTGCATATATATTTTTTAATTAAAGAATATAAGTGATATAAGGAATCCTGCAGAGGGATCACCATGTTTTTTAATGAATAAGGTAATTTGAAATAATCTTTTTTTTTTTTTAAGATTTATTTTATTGTTTTTGACAGAGACAGAGAGAGACAGAGACAAAGACAGAGAGAAGGGGGAGGGCCCAGAGCAGTCTCCATAGTTGTGTATCATCAGTTTTCAACATGGTATTGTTCCATAGAGGTGGGCAGGGGCTGCACAGGGCAGGAACTGGGCTGGGGGCCTCTCGTTTGGGATGCACGCCCCCTTGAGCCGGGGGCTGAACCGGGGGGCATGAACCAAACTGGGGGTTTCTCGGATGGAAAGCACACTCCAGTTCAGCATATGGGTCCACACGGGCCAGGGCCAGTATTCGATCCTCAGTCCCTGGGGCTGCAAAGCGAGCACTTAACCCACTGAGCCATCCTGGCTTCCCCTGAAATAATCTTTTCTATGAGGACAGATAAAGAGGCTGGAAAAATATTAAAAACATCAAATTAAAAGCATCAAAGAGCTTACTAGTTACATAGGAAATACTAGATAGAGTTTTGGAAAGAATGGGAAACAAAGTTAAAGCTCCACATTAAAGGTTACGTTGTCCTTAGGTATGATTTGTCCAGAAAAAGCAACTGAGAGGGTAAGTGGAATTTTAGGAGCCTCTCAGAACTAGGAGGATGTAAGTCAGAATTCTGGGCCCACCTAGAGTGGGGACACTAGTATAATGCTCTGGATTTGGGCTAGCACGTGGAGTAAGGGTGACCAGAAAGAAAACACCCACTGTAAGAATTTGTGGCTGGTCTTTGTGCCATCTGAATGGCCCCCAAAACTCAAGCCTTGAAATTTACTGAGGGATCTTGACTGCTAGAGAGAGCTCCACAGATACCTGAAAAAAAGCAAATGAAGGATGATGTTATCATCCCCACTCAGCCTCACATTCATTCTACAAATAAAAATTTTTAAGACTTATTTTTATCGTTTTTGACAGAGAGAAAGAGAGAGAGAGAGAGAGAGAGAGAGAAGGGTGAAGGCCCAGAGCAGTCTTCATAGTTGTATGTCATCAGTTTTTGACAGGGTTTCGTTCCACACAGGTGGGTGGGGGCCGCTCAGGGTGGGAACTGAGCTGGGAGCCTCCTGCATGGGAGGCATGCCCCCTCGAGCCAGGGCCCAAACAGGGATAGGGTGGCAAGAACTAAACTGGGGGCCTCCCACATGGGAAACACATCCCAGTTCAGTAGATGGTTTTGCAGTGCTGGGGACCGGGATTCAGTCCTCGGTCCCTGGGGCTGCAAAACAAGTGCTTAACCCTCTGAGCCATCCTTGCTTTCCCCATAACATACACTTTATGGTGAAATGTTGAAAACTTCTTATTTGAAATCAGAATGAGACAATATCTACTGTCAACACCTTTATTGAATATTACACTGAAGGTCCTAGCCAGTACAGTAAGGTAAATAAAGGAAATAAAATACAAGGTGTGACAATTAAGTTTGCAAACTCATCCCAGAAAAAGTGCTACATACCTCATTGCTGAATATCATTAAGGTCACCTTCAAAGTACTCTGCTGGGGAAGCTATGCACCAATACCAGCACCTAGTCCACACTTCAAAACAATTTTGGAACTCTTTTCTGGAATGGCCATCAGAGTCATCTTCATATTTCCTTTGATGTTCTGAATGTCATCAAAATGTCCTCCCTTCAATATTTCCTTTATCATTGGGTAAAGAAAAAAGTCATTGGTGGCCAGATCAGGTGAATAGGGAAGGTGTTCCAATACAGTTATGTGTTTACTGGATAAAAACTCTTTCACAGGGGAAGCCAGGATGGCTCAGTGGGTTAAGTGCTCACTTTGCAGCCCTGGGGACTGAGGATCGAATCCTGGCCCTGGCCAACTGTGGAGACTGCTCTGGGCCCTTTCCCTTCTCTCTGTCTCTCCCTGTCTGTCTGTCTCTCTCTATCAAAAAACCAATAAAAATAAATCTTAAAAAAAAAAAGAATCAGGAGAGTTCACATAAAATGTGAACATCCAGTTTTTCTTTATAAACTATCACATCGAATGTAAAATGTTAAGCTGTAAAGATGAGACAGGAGAAAAGCTTTGGGACCTAGGGCTTGGTGAAAAGTTCTTAGGGGTCGTACCAAAAGCACCATCTGTAATAGAAAAAAGCAATAAATTGGATGTCCTCCCAATTTAAAACTTTTGCTCTTGGAAAATCCTGTTAAGAGGGTGAAAACCAGGTGGTGGGAAAATACTTGCAAACCACAAAATTGGAAAAGGATTATATCTAGAATCTATTAAGAACTCTCAAAACTCAACAGTAAAAAGACAGTCCAATTAGAAAATGGGTAAAAGGCATAAAGAGACATTTCACTGAAGAGAATACGTGGATGGAAAATAAGCATATCAAGGGATGCGGGGATATCTCAACAGGCTGAGCGCTTGCCCCCGACCTGTGCAAACCCATGTATTGAACTGCGACACAACTGGTAACCACCAGGATGGCAGCGAAGGTTCTCATCTCCCATGGGGGAGGCCCCCAGTTTGGTTCCGTGCCACATGGCCCTGCATCTACCTGTGTGGAATGAAACTGTCAAAACTGATGATGTACAACTATGGAGACTGCTCTAGACTATCCCCCCTTCTCTCTGTCTCTTTTACCCTCTCTCAAAACAAATCTTTAAAGAAATGAAAAGAAGCACATGAAAAGATTATTATTATTAATTCGGGAAATGCAAACTAAAACCACAGTGTGAAATCACTGTACGACTATTAGGATAGTGAGAATAAAAAATAGCAACATGATCAAACGCTGGTGAGGATGCTGAGAAATGATCTGTTATACATTGCTGGTAGGAATATAAAAGAGTTTGGCCACACTGGAAAACTTTCTTAAGAAACTCAGCATATATTTCCCAAATGACTCAGCAAGTTGTAGCCCTGGGCATTTATCCCAGAAAAAATGAAAATATATGCCCATCCCAAAACTGTATGTACTTACTCATAGCAGCTTTTTTTGGTAATAGCCAAAAACTAGAAACAACCAAAATGCCCCTCAATAAGCAGATGGTTAACTAAATTGTACATCCATATCATTGATTACTACTCAGCAGTAAAGAAAAATGAAATACAACTTGGATCTCAAGAGCATTATGCTGACTGAAAAAAGGCAGTTTCAAAATGTTAACATACTATATGATTTCATTTTTATAACGTTCTTGAAATCAAAATTATAGAGATGGATGATAGGTCAGTGGGCTTGATTACAACGGGTATAGCACAAGGGAGATCTCTGGTTGTGGGATAGTTTTGTTTCTTGATTGTGGAGTGGTTACATGAATTAGCACGTGATGAAATCACAATTACACTATTATCAACTTCATAGTTTTGATATTGTACTATAATGTACCATGTGACCTGTGGGGGTAAACTGGGTGAACAGTTTAGGGAACCCTCTGTACTATCTTTAACTTTCTCTGAACCTATAATTACTTCAAAATAAAGTTTTATATTGTTTTTTAAATTGACACATCTAACAACATTGATCCTGTCTTACATAACAATAATTGCTCGCTGCTAAGGGTCCTCCTTTTAGATGGTGCACATGCTCAAAAGGCCTGCTATTCATTCATTTTACTTGGTTCCAAGAGGCTTTGGTGACTGCTTTATTATGTTGTTTATGGTACCATATAGAGATAACTACTTTAATATAGTTTCTTCCTGTCTCTTACAGACATGGACTTTGAAAAACAAAGTAACCTTAAAGTGAAAATGTGTTTATATACTGTTTGTGATTCCAGATAACCATGACATTTGATGATATGGCCTTATATTTTTCAAAGCAAGAGTGGGAGATCCTGTAGAAGTGGCAGAAGGAAATACATCAACAAGTGATGAAGACCAATTATGAGATCCTTAATTCTCTAGGTAAGATGGGTTTCTAAGGCATCACTTTTTGGAAACCAACCTGATAGTTAGGCTCTCTTTTATTGGTTATTGGCTGATTGAATGTGATGCTGTGTCCCGTTAATATTCAGAATGTCTCCTGAACTTCCTATATTGGCCCTGGCACATTTGACTTTTCCCTTTTTATCCTCTGCCCCACAGTCTAATCTGAGTTTTCTTTCTCCCAGTCCAACCCTCAGGTTAGTTAAGATTGTGGGGAAAGCTGGGATGGCTCAGCAGGTTAAGTGCTTGTTTTGAAACCCCGAGGACTGAGGATCGAATCCCGGCTCCAGCCCAGGCAGACCCACATGCTGAACTGGGGTGTGCTTCCCGAATGCAGTGAGGCCCCAGTTCATTAAAAAAAAAAAAAGAAAAAAAAAGATTGTGTAGGGAGAATATGTAGATAGTACAGACCTTTAGGATACCCCAACATTTAAAGGTCAAGTTGAGACTGAGGCCAGTAGGGTAGGAGAAACTTGAACCCTGTTGTTGATCCAGTGTTGAATTTTGAGTTATTGCAGTTAGTCTCCTTGGGGTTGGAAAATCCAGTCTAATTTTTCCAAATTTTAAAAACCAGATGATATTATTTGCAAATGACTGTGTTTATAGGATGCTCAGCTCATAACCCCAAGATTAGGATTTAGGCTCAGGCCCAGGAATCTATATTTTTAACAAGCACTTCAGGTGCTCTTGGTGGTGCAGTTCACTGAGAGAAATACTGATCCGAGGGCTGAGCCAGAGGTGATGTCAGGGCTAAATTCACTTCATTGCTTAATAAGAAGCCTTCTTCCCTTTGGGCTTATGTTATTAGGCACGTTACCTCTTCATAATCACTGTCACTTAACCACCTCCTGGTTCCGTTACTGCAGTGATCAAGAATGTTGGCACTAAGAAACACATGACTTCACTTATATGTGGGTTATAAAACAAAGCAACAAAGAAACAAAATCTCATGGACATAGTCAGTAGTTTAGTGGTTACTAGAGGGTACGGGGCGGGGGAGGGGGTTTGGGGGAGGGAGGGGGAGCTAAATATATGGTGATGGAAAGAAAGCTGACTTTGGGTGGTCAACACATAACACATAGATAAAGTACTGTAGAGTTGTACACCTGGAACCTATGTAATTTTTACTAATCAATGTAACCCTAATAAATATAACAATAATAATAATAATAAAGAATGTTGGCACCTCAATAGTTAGTTTCTTTGGATGGGAGGAGTTTAATCAGAAAAGTTCAGTGATCTGGGGATGCCAGGATGGCTCATCGGGTTGAGCGCTCGTCTTGCAGTCCCAGAGTTCACAGATAGTACCCCGGCCCATGGGGACCCATATGCTGAACTAGATATGCCCCCAGTTCAGTTCTCGCTGGGGTGAGCTTCCCATATAGGAGGCATCTGGTTTGGCTCCCGCCTCAGGTGTGCTTCCCATGTAGGAGGCCCCCAGCGGGGGAATGGCTCCCATGCAGGAGGCCCCCTGGCCAGTTCCTGCCCTGTGAAGCCCCGCACCCACCTGTGGAGTGAAACTATATTGAAAACTGATGACGTGAAACTATGGAGACTGCTCTGGGTCCTCCCCCTTCTCTGTCTCTGCCTCGCTCTGTGTCAAAAACAGTAAAAATAAATTTTTTTAAAAAAGAAAAGTTTAATGATCTGGATTTCCTCCTTGACCACTGTCACTTTGCTTTTTGTTCTGTTTACATTGTTCTCATAATGATCACTTTTGAAAACTTTTTCCACAGATCTGCCAGCCTTTTTAAAGTCATCATCATCTCTAACTTCTATTTCCTTTAATTTTGTGAAATACTGTAAAGAACATTAAAACTAAATAGTCTTGGTTAGATTATATTATATTGTCATTCATGTAATTTCAAGGGTTTCCTTTTTTTAAGTTGTCTCTTTTAATCAGCTTTTTTTTTTTTTTACATTTACCGGTATTTTATTGTTTGAGAGAAGGTAAGAGAGAGAGAAGGGGGAGGGCCTAGAGCAGTCTCCGTAGTTGCACATCATTAGTTGTGACATGGTTTCGTTCCAAACAGGTGGATGTGGGGCTATGCATGGAAGGTGAGAACCTTTGCCACTGAGCCATCCTGGTGGTTATCAGTTGTCCTGCAGTTCGGTATGTGGGTTTGTACGGGCCAACGCTGGGAATTGAACCCTGGACCTTGCAATTGCAAGGCAAGCACTCAGCTGCTGACCTATCACAGCATCCCCTTTAATCAACTTAAAAAAAATTAATTTGGGATGCCAGGATGGCTCAGCGGGTTGAGTGCTTGCTTTGTAGCTCCAGGGTCCCAGGATCGAATCCCGGCCCTGGCCCATGTGGACCCATGTGCTGAACTGGGATGTGCCCCCAGTTCAGTTCTTGCTGTGGCCCATGTGATAGGCCCCTGGCCCGGTTCCTGCCCTGTGTGGCCTCGCACACACCTTGTGGAGTTAAACTATTGTTGAAAACTAATGATGTGTGGCTGTGGAGACTGCTCTGGGCCCTCCCACTTCTTTCTGTCTCTGTCAAACAATAAAAATAAATCTTAAAAAAAAATAATTCCATTTTCAATGACAGTTGACATATTATAAGAGTTTCAGTGTACAACATAAGGATACAGTATATGAATGTCTAATACCCCAATAAGTCTAGTAACCCATCTGACTATATTCCCTATACTATAATGTTTGTCAACGGTTTTCATTTTTTTTTTTAAAGATTTATTTATTGTTTTTGACACAGAGAGAGAGATACAGAGTCAGAGACAGAGAGAAGGGGGAGGGCCCAAAACAGTCTCCATAGTTGCACATCATTGGTTTTCCCACATAGTTTCATTCCACAGGTGGGCGCGGGGCTGCACAGGGCAGGAACTGGGCCGGGGTCTCACCCCAGTGAGAACTGAACTGGGGACACTCCCCAGTTCAGCATATGGGTCCGCACAGGCCGGGGCCGGGATTCAATCCTTGGTCCCCGGGGCTGCAAAGTGAGCGCCTAACCCACTGAGCCATCCCAGCTTCCCCGGTTTTTATATTTTTAAACTAACTTTGATCTCATGTCTTCAAGAATCAAAGTCAGGGGGAAGCCAGAATGGCTCAGTGGGTTAAGCGCTCACTTTGCAACGCCGGGGACCGAGGATCAAATCCCAGCCCCGGCCCGTGCGGACCCATGTGCTGAACTGGGGAGTTCCCCCAGTTCAGTTCTCTCTCTGTCTCTGTATCTCTCTCTCTCCCTCTCTCTCTCTGTCAAAAACAATAAAATTAAAAAAAAAAGAATCAAAGTCAAGTATAGAAATTTTCAGCCAGGTACTCAGGAAACCCAGACTGCATCTGTGTGGACTCTTTGCAGGCTGTGCTTTTCCCCAGCCAGATTTGATCACCTGGATGGATTAAGGGAAAATGCTATTAATCAGAGACCAGGGATGCTTAGAGAAAACCAGAATGACACTTAGCCCTTGTACTGATGAGCAGTTGGACTTGAGGAATACTGGAAAGTCACCATGTTTTGGTGAGTGTGATAGATTTAGTCATAATTTATTTCACTTTCCTGGCCTTGTTCCCTGAATCTCTGGGTAGTCAGCAAGACATTTTATGGAGAATGTTTTTTTATTCAAGTGGGTAGCATATATAAGAATGTATTAATATTACTTTCATAAAGAGGGAAGTTTTGTATATTTCATTTTTTTTTTAATTACAGCCTTGGAAGAAGATAAGACTTGCCTGTGAGAGAACAAGTGAAGGGTCTACTTGTAGAGTCCTGAGGGAAAACCACCATCTCCATCACACTATCATGTCCATTTGCAAATAGGATAAAAAAATCTGGGAAGCTGGCATGGCTCAGTGGGTTAAGCCCTCACTTTGCAGCGCTGGGGACCGGGGATCAAATCCCGGCCCCAACCCATGGGAGCTCCCCCAGTTCAGCTCTGTGTGTGTGTGTGTGTGTGTGTGTGTGTATATATATATATATATATATATATGTCAAAAATAAATAAAGAAAAATATATTTAAAAAATACATAAAAATAAAAAAATAAAAATCTTACAATTTTGTACAATATATATTTTTGTACAGATTTTTAGAACTTAGGGATTTCCCCCTCTCCCTCCTTTAGGGAATTTTAAGAAAATTCCTTTTGAAGAATTACTTTTGAATTCCTTGTATCATAAGGAAAACATTTGAAACATCTTAGCACTTGAAATATTTAAGGGAATATGTCATTTTTAGAGTATGTTGGTGCTTTACTCAGTAGAGATATTCTTAAGTCCCTGGGAGTGAAAGGACTCCCTTGGAGAAGAGGGTATTTGGACCCAGGGAATGTGTGGCAGGCTCCATCAAAATGATAGAATTTCCAAGGGCTACATTTCATTGCCACCAACCATTCTTTCATTCATCTAACCATTGAGTCCCTATCATGTTCATAGATAGGTATGTGAGATATTACTTAGGCTGGGAAGGTGGGATACTATAAACCAAACTTGTCCAACTTGCTACTCACACGCCACATGCGGCCCAGGACAGCTTTGAATGCAGCCCAACACAAATTCATAAACTTTCTTAAAACATTATGAGATTTTTTTGCAATTTTTTTTTTTAGCTTATCAGCTATTGTTAGTGTTGTTATTATTTTTTAAATTTATTTTATTGTTTTGAGAGAAGGTGAGAGAGACAGAGAGAGAAGAGGGGAGGGCCCTGAGTAGTCTCCATAGTTGTATATCAGTGGGCCGCACAGGCAGGAACCAAACTGCCCCCATCACCCCCTCCTGTGGGAGGCGAGAACCTTCACTGCTGAGCCATACTTTGGTTACCAGTTATACTATAGTTCATATGCGTTTACACGGTCCAGGGCCGAGATTTGATCCCCAGACCTTGCGGTTGCAAGGCAAGCGCTCAACATATTGAGCTATCCCAGCATTCCCAGTGTTAGTATATTTTATGTGTGGTCCAAGACAATTCTACGTCAGTTGTGGCCCAGAGAAGCCAAACACTTGGACACCCCTGCTATAAATAGACCTCCTACTCGAGGAGTTTATTGTCTACTGACCTACTAATATGGTAGTTAAGTTAGTCAGTTATATTAAATTATTGCAAAGTCAACCCTAATATATGATTGCATACAATTTAATAAAACATGTGATAGTGCTATAGGGATTTAGAGGAGACAGAGCAGAGGAGAGATAGCAGTACCCCAGGGGTACTCTAAAGGAACTAAGATGTAGATAGTGTAGAATGGGCAGACTTGGTTAGGCAGAGATTTCGGCAGAGGTGACCCATGAGCAGAGGCTCAGAGGTAGGCACAAATCCAGTATATTTAGAAAATGAAGACACTGTGTATAGCTGAATGTTCTTGGGGTGAAAGATGGTGGGGGACCGGAACATAAATTGATGTCAGATTGTCTGAGGCCAGGAATGCCAAGGAGAGAATTTGACTTCATCCTATAGAAAGGGAGGAGCTTGGAAAAGTTTTTGTGTACCAAAGAATGAACAAATTTGGTGGCTATCCCTAGAAACATGTTTCTTTTGTACCAGATGGTATTCACCCAATAATCACAACTGCTTTTTGGCCTGGGATAAATAGTAAGTAATGAGAAGGGTAAATAGTGTAGAGAAACAGGATTCAAGGAGACAAGTAAGTATGCTGTTGTCATGATTCAGGCAAAAGCTGTTGAGTGTTAACTTACTAAATGACATCATCCAGTTGGAAGCATAACACAGGACATAATCAGAATTTTTTCTCCAGGGACCTTCTGGTAGGTACAGTTTCCCCCGGCTTAAGAGATTAAAAAGGGGAGATCTGTGACCCATTTTAGCAGACATGGGAGAAAAAGCAGTTCTGAAGCTGCTATCTGGAATTGTCCTCTCCAGATGTAGTGGGTTATGATAAGGTGCTGGCTCACTCACAGAGAGAGCTCTGTTTCCTATTATCATGCTTTTTATTTTGGGAACAGCAGTAGCTATGCTTATATCCATATCGTTTTTATAATTCAGAGCACTATGGAAAAGGGAGTTATTTGCACAGTGTTCTTTGTGAACTTGATAAATTGCCATTTTGACATTCCTAAGAAATAGAGTTTCTATTAGCACTTCTTCCAGAAAACTTATCCTGAAAACTTGTAGAAGGGGGAAAGAATATGACCCGAAGCCTTCCTACTTAAGTATTTTGCAATTTATTTTACAGATTTAAGGAAATATTAGAACAGTCAGATTCTCAGAGAAACTCATTTTACTTTCTTCCAACTTCTGCTCACCCTCTGAGGGTTGTCTACAGGTTCACAGGATGGAATTGCCTGTCATTTTTTTCATACTAAACCATTTTTTAACCCACAATGAAAGAATTTGCATATCACAGTTAAATATAATTTACCTCTGGCAGGAGGATTCAGAATGTCACTGAGCTCAGTGGAATTCTTTTTCCCATGTTGTTGGTAACATGAAGATGGCCCTTGAACCCCACCATATGCAGACACCATTGATGAGGGTAGGTCTCCTTTTTTTCTCTCCAGGTGACCAAGAAACTCTCAAGGTAAAAGAGGAAGAATGCCACATAAATGGTCTCCAAAAGCAGGACTCATTTGCTACATTATCAGGAGAGGAAAATAAGATTTTACCAGATCAAAGAGTCGCCTTACAACATCCAAGTCTCCAAGAAATAGAGATTCCACAAAAAAACTTCTGCATCTCAGGATCCAGTCAGGACAAGAACGACTCGTGACATTTCCTGGTCTTGCAGGTCACCAGGAAATTCCACCAGGGCTGAGATGTTATTCCTGCTTTGTCTGTAGGGAAGTCTTTCTTGTAAAGAGAGACTTGGTAATGCACAAAAGGAACCACTCCAAGAGCCAGCACTCTGAATGTCCACCGTACAAGGAAAAATTCTGAAGGAACTCTGAACCCAGGAGGACTTGGATGGTTCCATATAAGAAGCATGTTCACTGCGGCCAGTGCAAGAAGATCTACCTTGTGAAGTACAGTCTGATTGCTCACGAGGCTGTTCACATGGAGAGTGGCCCTCCCAGTGCCCTGAATGTGACAAGACCTTCTGGTATAAAGCTGTTTTGAAGAATCATCAGTGTTTGCACAAAGGGGAGAGACCATTTTCCTGCCAGGAATGTGGCAAGGATTTCATCCAGCAGTACAAGCTCACTGAGCACATGGGAGAAGCCCTTCCAATGTTCTGAGTGCAACAGAAGCTTTCCCGGAAGGCGGCCATGAAGGCCCACCAGAGGCATGTAGTGGGGAGAAGTTGTTTTCTTGTGACAAGTGTGATAGAAAATTCACCCATGAGACTAAACTCACTGACCTTGTCACAGTTCATACAGGAGAGAAACCCTTCCAGTGTCCTGAGTGTAAGAACAGATTCTGCCTAAAGAGAAGCCTAAAAGCCCATCTGTTTCTGCACAGCGGGAAGAAGCCCTTCCAGTATCCAGAGTGTGCAAGGACCTTTGCCTGGAAGAATGCCCTGAAGGCCCACCTGCGTCTCCATAGCAAGGAGAAACCATTCTCCTGTATTGAGTGCAAAAGGACCTTTCCTCAGCAGTGGAGGCTCAGGGAGCATCTCAGGGTCCACAGCAAAGAAAAGCTGTTCTCCTGTGCTGAGTGCAGCCAGAGCTTCCGTCACTGCTCACATCTCACCAAGCATAAGTGACTTCACAGTGGGGAGAAGGCCTTCCAGTGTCCTGAGTGTGACAAGAGATTCTTCTGGAAGGCCTCTGTCTAGTTCCACCACTAGTTACACAAGGACGAGAAGCCCTTCCAGTGTCCTGAGTGTGACAAGAGTTTCTTCTGGAATGCATCCATGAAGTTCCTTCCACCAGCAGATACACAGAGGCAAGAAGCCCTTCATGTGTAGTGAGTGTGGTAAGGCCTGCACAAGGCAATCTCGGCTCACTGAACACATGTGGACCCACAGTGGAGAGAAGCCCTTCCAGTATCCGGAGTGTTATAAGAGCTACTGCACTAGGGGCAGTTTGAGGGTCCATTTGCTCATTCATGGTGGACAGAAGAGTCCCTTTAAGTGTCTTGAATGTGGTAAAGGCTTCCCCCAGAAGAAACATTTGGAGACCCATCTGCACAATCACAGAGGGGAGAGGCCTTTTTCTTGCGATGAGTGTGGAAGGAGCTTTACATACATGGGGGCACTTAACACCCATATTGCTGCCGTACATTCTAGGGAAAAACCCTTCAGTCTAGATCAAGCCACACAGAAAGTGAGCAGTGAACAATGGCTTCAGACATACTCACCATATACATAGCAGGTGGGGCATGACAGTTCCTTGACAAAGGTTCCATATAATCCAGGCATAAGACAGGTATCTCTCTATCACGTTCATGGGTGGGACCTGCCAATCGTGGAAGGAACATTTTATTCTGTTCTATTTCATCAGTTTTTTCAGTGTCACCTAGAAGCATGGCAATCCCTTCATTAAATTCTGAAACCATAGTCTGAAGAAATGTTACAGACTGAAACGTTTACCCAAAAATACCTCAGTCTGCTTTCCATTACCAGACTTCCTTATTTAATTGAGTTTTTCAGTTTCCTCTCAGTGAATTTTCATTTTTTCTCATGGTGAGGGGGCATCTGAGGGGATTTTCTAGATTGCTCAAAATAAATGTCAACCATCTCATTTGTTAAAATGATGGTCACATAAGTGTTATTTCCTTCCAGATTAGTTTAAATCACCTAAATATCCACCATTGTGAGTAATAAGCAGTGTTACATATCTTGACACTCTGCATTTCCAACTGTGTTTCAATTTTCCAAGAAGTATACATACTTTAAAATTAGGAGGGGAAGCCGGGATGGCTCAGTGGGTTAAGCGCTCACTTTGCAGTGCTGGGGACTGAGGATTGAATCCCGGCCCCGGCCCGTGTAGACCCATATGCTGAACTGGGGAGCTCCCTCAGTTCAGTTCTCTCTCTGTCTCTGTATCTCTCTCTCTCTCTCTCTCTTGCTCTCTCTGTCAAAACCAATTAAAAAAATAAATAAAATAAAATTAGGATCTCTGAGTTAAGTACCAAAGGAAAAAAAATATCATCAGCTTATGACATAATTTTTTGTTCAGTGTCCTAATCTATCATTACAAGGTAGCTTTCCAGCCTA